>JASANE010026000.1:0-44159 GCA_030248225.1 Trileptium ribeirensis
AAATATAAAGCACGTAATTGTTTTAATGTCATACCCACAATTTCAGCGACTGTTAATTAATACAGCAGATTGCTTAGTTTAGTAGTGGATCGGTAAGGATATAAAATTTGTTTTAGGAAACTAAACATTTGCGGCCCGATTCAGCGCATAAAGTTTCTGGACATTGTAGAGCATTATAAAGCTTTTAAACATATTGTAGAGCATGCGTCTTGCTTGGGAAACCCCGACGCGTTTCCTTTTACACAAATTATGATTAAGTTAAACTTATAAATTTTGCAGAAATTTGAAATGTTCCGAAGAAGAAGTGTTGATGTATTTGGAGCACCTGGAAACAATCGGAGTTGCAACACAACTGCCAAATCGGTCGTGGATGCGTACCGCGCACCGTGTTGGTAAGCTTAAATGCTATACAATCCCAAAACAAATTTTAAATTTTGATCAATACCGAAGTTAAATGGTATGACTTGAATTAATTAACATAATAGTTTTCGTTTTGAAAGTAGTTATATTATATTATAAAAGTAAGTAGTAAAATCTGTGATTTTATATGTTTTAGTGGGTCATTTCACGAAATCATGTACTTTTGAAACACCACGTTTTGAAGCCATAATGAAACGTTTTCGAATGTACAGTGTCTAGACCCCTTCCGATGTAAAAAACCCTGAATTTTGCGAATATCGGGGTCTCTATGCAAAACGAGCTGCCTGAAACCTGCTACAGGGGTTGGAAAGGGCCCCCCTGGGGGTCAAATTTTAATCCGAAATAAGTCATTATTCTGTAGGTTGACGGAGTGACACGCGAACCATGGTCTGTTTTTATGCAAGTCCATCCAAAATGGTCCTCGTCAAGCCATTTGGAGCACTTGCGACCTAAAATTGATGCTGCTAGGGCATTCTTGTGGTTAAAAATCGACCAATTTAGAACAAGCCTGTCGCAGAAGTTTTTCTAGCGCAACGGAGACAGCACCTACAGATACCATTTTATGCTCACAAACCAACCATGAGCGGGGGACGTCTGAGAAAAAATTTCAGACAGATCCTTATGTCTTGTAAAAATGGCACCCCGATATGTCCAGTCGGGGGGATACACCTCAGGTCGGGGGGGCTACAGCTTCCTACAACATGCAACGCGCCAAAGTTTAGCTACTTATATACATTCTAGATGTAAGCTGGTGTAAAACAAATACAATTGATCTATGACCAGCTTACATTTAAAAGTACTATGAAGGACAATGCGTGTAATAGATGTGCGGGCAGGCAGAAGGGTTCCCATAGCTGCCCAGTTAACAGCACGGCCCCATATCATAGTTCAATCATGATGAACTTATATACGAATATGATTTTTGCGACCTTTGATTAACTTCTATTATACATGCGGTCGGGGGGCTACACGCGAGGTCGGGGGGGCTACATTTTCATTAAAAATTTTTAATAGATGGGTCGATTCTAGTGGGGCTTTACGATGTTTATATCCGGCCTATTGTAAGACTGTATGCTAAATTTGGATTTTTTAATTTTAAGTTTGGTCAGGTCGGGGGGGGCTACATTTTGCATACCCCATTTTTGGCATTTTTTGACCTTCGACCTCATAATGAAATAACACATGGACAGACGCTGATATTCTTTTTTTCAATAACACCTGTACTGATTGCGATTACCGTTATATAGCATTTTTGGCGCTAGTGCACTTTTACGTTATTTACCAGCGTCTGAAAGCTGCCAGATTTGACCTTGGTCGGGCGGGGGGCTACATGTCACGAAAAAAATTTTCGGAAGCTTGACGTCAGCTTCAGTTTCGATGCTTACTCCCAAGTTTTTCCGGAAAAATTAGCAAATACCAATGGATAACAGTAAAATGAAAAACACACATATGTATCTCGTGCTAGCGATACGGCGAACATTTATATTAGGACATGTGTTTTGGCTTCATTTGGCCAACCCGGGTTGAGGGCCTCTGGCTCCTGCTATGTTTGGGGTACAGAGGTCCACCATACCTCGTTATGATCGTCGGATATGCTATTACTACATCTCACAGCGACATTAAATTTCCTTACAAAAGACTGGTGGTATGGGCTAAAAAGTGCCGATGTAGCCCCCCCGACTAAAATCACATGGTTTCGTGAAATGACCCTAGTACATTTTCCAGTAAATATGCAAAAGCCACATTTACCTTGTTTTAAGTAAATATTTTTTCATTGTTACAGAAAAACGTGTCGGTCCCGAAGTCCCGCCGAAAGCAAGTCGTAGTCATGAACCGCCGACCGTTGCTATTATAACAGCGATGTATTTGGAAAAACTTGTGGTTGACGCAATGATCGACAATCGACAAAGCTATGTTCGGTACAAGACTGAAGGTTAGTTAAACATTGTGCTATTTTTAATGTTGTACTAATATATTTGGAAAAAGTTTTGGTTGATGCAGTGATTGACAATCTACAGAACTATGTTCAATTACAAGACCGAAAGATAGGCTAGCGTTGTGCTATTTTTAATCAACTGCTAAAATATTTGGAAAAACTTGTTGACGCAATGATCGACAATGGACAAAGGTATGACGGCACAATATTGAAGGTTAGTTCAAAGTTGTGCTATTTTTAGTGGTGTACTAATATATTTGGAAGAAAGTTTTGTTTGATGCAATGATTGGCGATCGACAGAGCTATGTTCAGTTACAAGACTGAAAGCTAGGTTAGCGTTGTGCTCATCTGCTACAATATTTGGAAAAACTTGGTGCAATGATCGACAGTCGACAAAGACGGCTGGTTATGCACAAAAAGGATGCTTTACACCTGGAAAGAGAAAGTTAATTTAATTTGAATCTATCAATCAATCAATTAAATCTATTGATTTCAACGAATTGATAACACCGAAAACAACGATCCTACTCTGTTACGTATAACTAAATTCAAAATGTTAAATTTTGTCAGTTTTTGTTGCCAAAATTTAACATTTTTAGCCTCCTGCAATGTCCTACAGAGGTACCGACATAACTACCCCACCCATGTTCACTCTTCAATTTTCTATTGTCTTCGTCTGCAGTACGATGCGGACGTTTTCGACAATCATACCATCCCAGGTTTTCATTCCCAAGTGGATCGAAAACATAACCCAGCCCAACTTATGTTGTTGGACCACCACATCCAGACACCCAGGTTTTCCACGCACTGGTTTGTATACCACACTCATGTTTTTGAACCACTAAATTCAGGCTCCCATTTTAATGCCACTAAATCACAGTGGGTCGAAAACTTCAGGGGTCATAAAAAGTTAATATAAAACCTGTGGCTTGTCTGAAAAAGTTCGAAAAGTGGATAAGTCGGAATTATGGGTCCAAAATCTGAGCATTGTGCTTCAAGAACATGGCTGAAGTGGGTCATGTTCTCGACTTTCCTGGTGGGTCGGCAACCCGGGAGGGGGAAGGCGAAAGATACGGCGATGTTCTACGAATGAAAAGAACGGGAAGCTGAAGAGTGTCACACTCATCAGTAGGGTCATCTATCATCAGATTTATAGTACTAAATGTCGGAGATAATAAATTATCAATAAAAATTCGTTAAAAGTTTTCATGGTGAAGTGTTGATTGTACTTACTGTGCTCATAACAGTTGTTGCGCCTAAAACATAGTCTACAGTATAGTAGTTGCCTCCGTATTCTTTACTTTTTTAAGTTTCTGATGCTTGATTTCATCTCTATTCTCGAATTTCTAAGCTTACACCTTTTTTCAACGTCCTCGCCAACGTGCTGTTGTTTAATTTTGTATTTTATAGCTTCGAAAGACCAATCTGCCTTAGCTTTGGTTTGAGTATAGACATGAATATGGTTGAAATCCACCCAGTTCAATTATCAATTTTGAGTATACATGGCATGTTATTGTCTGTGTTGTGCCCAAAAATATTTCTATTTTATACAATATTATGATTTCTTGGTTTAGGCGAATCTCATGTGTACACATTGGGAAGTATAGGCGGGCATCGTGTGGTCGCTACGAAGCTGTCGTCCCTCGATCATAGTAGAGAAGCCCGGATTGCTGCCGGGAGTATTACAACTAGACTTTTGGGTAAGTTTCTGTTTTCAACCCATATTACCGTTAATGGTCAAATGTAGCGGTTGTTTTCATTTGCTTCTTGTACGCCTTATTGCGATAAATCTAGCGGAGTGTAACAAAATTTGGAAGACTGTTTTTAAACAGTTATTTTTAGTTTAATAAAACTCTTCACTGTTTCAATCTCAGGCTGAATTTCACATTTATGGCGTTTTACGTAGCTGTGTCTCTTGTTCGCGAAAAATTGCATCGTGTCGACTATGGTTCCTGCTTAGCTTGTAGTCGTCGTTCTATTATTGCCGATAGCAATACAGAAAGTGTTAAAGTTACAAAAAATTCAACCGCGATTTATAGCGAATGCGTTTCTGACAGTACGAAGAGGTTGTAATTTGTATTGAATTTTCGTTCAAATGGTCATCCTTTGTATCCTTCTAATAATAACAGTAGCTTCTGCTCACAATAAAAATGTCTTTTGTAGTCTTAACACCACTTTAGTCTCTATCGCTAACTGTAATCTTTAATCATCGATGATTTAGGCGGATTTCAGTCGATCGAACACGTATTTATTGTTGGTGTCGGCGGCGGAGTGCCTCATTATACTGACGCTTCTCGTCATGTGCCGCTCGGTGATGTTGTGGTTTCGGCTACAGTTGATCCGGTTAATAGCAGTGCTGCTGCTTCCACGACGACACTTAACAAGCCTTACGCATACGCCTACTGCGAGAAGCTGCAGAAGAATCGAATGACTGATGCAGTGAGTGCATAGATATTGTAATTTCGTAGCTCGCAATTCTTAGCTTTTTGTAGCTCCTTTTTCTTGTCATATACGTAGAAAATTTGTATATTACCTCACCAACCACACGCTATATATAATAAGCTATCGCCAAGCGAGCAGCAAGCAAACAAATAACGAGAAACTATAAAATTTGGAAAATAGAATATTTTCTACGAGAAACGAGGGATCAGTCGTAAATTGTGGCGGTAGCGTAAAATATGTAAATTTTGATATACATGGTGATAACATAATATCGTAAAACGTGGTCGTGATCGTGATGATGATAGTAAAATTCGTTCCATGTGATTGTCAAAATTTTGAAGAAATCCCACATGATAGTTGTTGGTAGCAGAGAAATCCTTGTTGACATATGTCGCATTTGTTGTGTCTGCTTTTAACATTGAAAACAGCTGTATTTTGCTTCTTCATATGCAATACATGCACATACTAAATCCTCTTTACCGTTTGCCGTTACTTATTGGGCTTTAACTGGTAATATATTGATGAAACCGAACAGTATAGTTTCTGTAAAAACACCCAGCAGTCGATAATATCTCGACTTTTGGTTTTATTTGATGGATCAATTATCTTGTAAGATTTGCGTAATTGATGTAGATTGTTTGGAGAAAGATTGCGTAACGCTGGTTCGCTCAAAAGTCTTTAATTTTATGCTTAAATTGATTCAGATTAATGTTATGCTTATGTAGTGTAGTTCTAGCCTTGTTAGTTCCGCGATGGAAACTACACAATCATTTTGAGTTCATATCATTTTCTATCGACTTACGTGGTACAGTGGTAGTTATTATGAAATGGTCATTCCGCGGTGTAGTTTTAATCGATTCCCCAACCATGTAATATGTGTTACTGTTCTCAGCTGTCAGGTGGTTGTTTCAAAAATTTTAGTTATCCTATAAAGATTTTTGTGTTAATTTTGATCGTACGTCAATGCTTCCAAAGCGGTGTTCTTTTTCTCTGAAATCATTACCACTGACGCACACACTAGCGTTGTTGTGGTTTAATTGTTTGGAACAACAGTTCTGTTAGTCAAGGTAAATTTTCATTATAACAATTATTATTATTATAGGTTGAAGACTATTGTGTTAAAAGTTGGTGTCAAGACGACCCGATCATTCCAGATATTGCCAAAGATCTAAGGTAAAGTGTTTACTTATTGCTACTATTCTGATTGTTATCTCATAGCAAGCGTTTATGGGACGTTATATAGTATTATATATGTCATTGAATAATAAGGTGACATGGTTTGTATTTAGCATCGGTAGAACCGAAGCATTCGAACACTCCCGGATTGGCTTTCGGTGTATTCGAATCGCCGGTGTCAGACATGTGTGCGCATTTCTGACGAACGAGCATCCATCCTAAATCCAGCAAACTATGTCTATATCTGTCAACAAGAGTCTCGAACTAATTTCGAATAGATTTAGAAACAATAGGCTGGCGAGTAATCTTGAGTTGTTTTTACACCGAATTTTTTTGTCACTTAGTTTTTAGAAAACTAAAGGCGCTTCCACGCATTTTGATCAAAATTTGAAATGCATTTGATGAATTTTAGATGGTGAAAACTGTTCACGTTTTTGTAGAGGCATTACCTTCAGCCAAACAGGAAACAATAGAATAAAGCCCGAAAATTTTTAGGTCAAACTTTTAAGCATGTGAATCGCAATATTAGTTTATTACAAGTTATCTTGAGCCCCAAATCTGAGGAAAAGTTTTGATGTGTGAACGCTCCATTAAGATTACGTTTTGTTCACAAAATTTATCGGTAATTCACTTGGTTCATAACCTAGTATCGATAAAGTTACATTTTGAAGAATGTGCTGTGTTAGTTTTTTGAAATATTAGAGCTATTGATATATTGAAAAATATTGTTTGTTAAAAATTTTGTCAAAAACTTTGGCTTGAAAATAATTAGTAGCGGGCGAAACGTTTTTGTTTATTTACTGTTTTATCGGCTATTTGAACACAATAGAAACGTTATATAATAATATATATTATGTAACTATGTCGAATCATTTTTCTGGCGACAATACTTTCAAAATTTAAGCTATGTTAATATTTTTGTTTAATATACATCATAATAAATTTATATCTAAAGCATTGAATAGCAGATAGTGCAGTAATTGTTATTGTGAAATTAGTTTGATATAAAAATACAAAAAGTACATAAAATGTTTCATATTCATATGTGTTGGCAAACTAGATTTTAAGATGTTTATCACAATAATGTTTTTAATCGTAAATTATTTGAAATTATGTTGTGCGATATAGGTAAACAAGTGGATTGTCGAGTTGGGAATGGAGTTTTGCTTGAACATATCACCAAAAGTCTACATATGATGTACCTTCGACGAAAACTATGACACTCATGCCACACTGTGTTATATATTTTTTCGGAGGGTTCAAAAAATTTTTGGCGCACTTTTATATTACTTCAAGAGCTGTTCGAAAGTTATTCACGAATAAATTTCAGTCATTTTCTGTTCGTCATTCCTTCCCTCGAAAGAATGTCATTTCCGGCGAATGCTGTATGCACAGCACATCTTGATTTCTGAAGGCTTCTGAAGGTCACATTGCTGTGTGCAATTTTTTAATGCAAACCTGAACTCTGTTTTTTCGCCGGTTTTTTTCCGAATTAAAAGTTCAAGTAGCGAGCGTCATTACGATATTAAACCCATTGGAATTAAATTTTGATAGGCAAAATCTGTATTTTGTAAAAATATACACTAATCAAGCTATGCTACATGTATCGAAGAGCTGATTTGATTTATATTAAACAATGCTGTGTACTTAAGGCGTGTTCACACGCTAGGAAATTTTTTTGTTCAAATTTTGATCAGAAATTTTTAAAGAATAATTGTTAGTATTTGGTAAAATTGGTGCCTTGTGAACAATTTCAATTCAGACTCTTTGCGAGGATAATACTTCTCGTATATAACTAGTTATGTACGAGAAGTAATTATCTTGAAAAGATTCAATAGTGTTGACAATTTGTTGCATCAAATTTGCCAAAAATTCACAATGATGCTTTTAAAATTACTGATCAAAATTTGAGCAAAAAAGTTTTAGAGCCTGTGAACACGCCTTAAGTACACAGCATAGTTTAAATATAAATCCAAATCAGCTCTTTGTTACATGTACATAGCTTGATTAGTATATATGTTTGCAATATGCAGATTTTGCCTATCAGAATTTAATTCCTATGAATTTTAATATCGTAATGACGCTCGCTACTTGAACTTTTAATTCGGAAAGTCTGTGAAAGCACAAAGTTCAGGCTTTGCATTAAAAAATTGCACACAGCAATGTGACCTTCAGAAGCCTTCAGAAATCAAGATGTGCTGTGCATACAGCATTCGCCGGAAATGACATTCTTTCGAGGGAAGGAATGACGAACAGAAAATGACTGAAATTTATTCGTGAATAACTTTCGAAACAGCTCTTGAAGTAATATAAAAGTGCGCCAAAAAATTTTTTGAACCCTCCGAAAAAATATATAACACAGTGTGGCATGACTGTCATAGTTTTCGTCGAAGGTACATCATATGTAGACTTTTGGTGATATGTTCAAGCAAAACTCCATTCCCAACTCGACAATCCACTTGTTTACCTATATCGCACAACATAATTTCAAAATAATTTACGATTAAAAACATTATTGTGATAAACATTTTAGAAATCTACATTTGCCAACACATATGCAGATGAAACATTTTCTGTACTTTTTGTATTTTCACACCAAACTAATTTCACAATAACAATTTCTGCACTATCTGCTATTCAATGCTTTAGATATAAATTTATTTGATGTATATTAAACAAAAATATTAACATAGCTTAAATTTTGAAAGTATTGTCGCCAGAAAAATGATTCGACATAGTTACATATATATATATATTATATAATGTTTTTATTTTGTTCAAATAGCCGATAAACAGTAAATAAACAAAAACGTTTGCGCCCGCTACTTATTTTCAAGCCAAAGTTTTTGACAAAATTTTTAACAAACAATATTTTTCAATATATCAATAGCTCTAATATTTCAAAAAAACTAACACAGAACATTCTTCAAAATGTAACTTTATCGATACTAGTTATAACCAGTCAGACCCATGCATTTTTTGCCGGACAAAACGTAATCTTAATGGAGCGTTCACACGTCAAAACTTTTCCTCATATTTCAAATTTAAGAATAACTTGTAATATCAATTAATATCATCACATGCTTAAAAGTTTGAGCTAAAAATTTTGGGCTTTATTCCAGTGTTTCTGTTTGGCTGGAGGTAATGTATCTCAAAAACGTGAACAGTTTTAGCCTGTAAAATTCATAAAATGATTCAATTTTGATCAAAATGCGTGGAAGCGCCTTTAGTTTCTAAAAACTAAGTGACAAAAATTGTGTAATAACTTAGATTACTCGCCAGCCTATTGTTTCTAAATCTATTCGAAATTAGTTCGAGACTCTTGTTGACAGATATAGACATAGTTTGCTGGATTTAGGATGGATGCTCGTTCGTCAGAAATGCGCACACATGTCTGACACGGCAGTTAGGATCACAAAAAGCCAATTACGGGAGTATTCAAATGCTTCGGTTCTACCGATGCTAAATACAAACCATGTCACCTTATTATTCAATGACATATATAATACTATATAACGTCCCATAAACGCTTGCTATGAGATAACAATCAGAATAGTAGCAATAAGTAAACACTTTACCTTAGATCTTTGGCAATATCTGGAATGATCGGGTCGTCTTGACACCAACTTTTAACACAATAGCCTTCAACCTATAATAATAATAATTGTTATAATGAAAATTTACCTTGACTAACAGAACTGTTGTTCCAAAAAACTAAACCACAACAACGCTAGTGTGTGGTCATGGTTACTTCAGAAAACACTGCTTTGGAACACATTACATGCAATCAAACTTAACACAAAAATCTTTATAGGATAACTAAAAATTTCGAAACAACCACCTATCAGTGAGAACAGTAACACATATTACATGGTTAGAAATTGTCAAGACTACACCGCGGAATGACCATTTCATAACAACGACCACCGTACCACGTAAGTCGATAGAAAATGATATGTACTCAAACTATCGTGTAGTTTCCATCGCGGAACTAACAAGGCTAGAACTACACTACATAAGCATAACATTAATCTGAATCAATTTAAGCATAAAATTAAAGACTTTTGAGCGAACCAGCGTTACGCAATCTTTCTCCAAACAATCTACATCAATTACGCAAATCTTACAATAATTATTCATTAATAAAACCAAAAGTCGAATATTATCGACTCTGGGTGTTTTTACAGAAACTATACTGTTCGGTTTCATTATATTTACCAGTTAAAGCCAAATAAGCAATGGCAAACGGTAAATAGGATTTAGATGTGCACGTATTGCAATGAAGAAGCAAAATACAGCTGTTTTCAATGTTAAAAGCAGACACAACAAATGCGACATATGTCAACAATATTTTATGAAACCCAGAACTATCATGTCTTTTTTCTTCAAAATTTTAATAAGCACATGGAATATTTTAGAATCATCATCACAATCACGACCACGTTTTACAATATTATGTATCACCATGAAATAAGGAAATTTACATATTTTTTACACTACAGTACTCGCCACAATTTTACTGATCCCTCGTTTCTCGTAGAAAAATATTCTATTTCCAAATTTTATAGTTTGTTCTTTGTTTGCTTGCTGCTCGCTTGGCGATAGCTTATTATATATAGCGTGTGGTTGGTGAGGGTAATATCAACTTTTCTACGTATATGACAAGAAAAAAGAGCTACAAAAAGGAAGAATTGCGAGCTACGAATTACAAATCTGTATGCACTGACTGCATTAATAGGTTGATCTTCTGCAGCTTCTCGCAGTAGGCGTATGCGTAAGGCTTGTTCGCAGTGTTGGTCATCATGAAGCAGCAGCACTGCTATTAACCGGATCAACTGTAGCCGAAACCACAACATCACCGAGCAGCACGAGAGGAGAAGCGTCAGTATAATGAGGCACTCGCCGCCGACACCAACAATAAATACGTGTTCATCGACTGAAATCCACCTAAATCATCGATGATTAAAGATTACAGTTAGCAATAGAGACTAAAGTGGTGTTAATTTACTAAAAGACATTTTTACTGTGAGCAGAAGCTTACTATTATTATTAGAAGGATACAAAGGGTGACCATTTGAAACGAAAATTAAATACAGAGAATTACAACCTTTTCGTACTGCCAGAAACACATTCGCTATAAATCGCGGTTGAATTTTTTGTAACTTTAACACTTTTTCTCTATTACTATCGGCAATAATAGAACAACAACTACAAGCTAAGCAGGAACCATAATCAACACGATGCAAATTTTTCGGAACAAAGAGACACAGCTTGGTAAATTGCCATAAATGTGAAATTCAGCCTGAGATTGAAACAAGTGAAGAGTTTTATTAAACTAAAAATAACTGTTTAGAACAATTCTTCCAAATTTTTGTTACACTCCGCTAGATTTATCGCAATAAGGCGTACAAGAAGCAAATGAAAACAACCGCTACATTTGACCATTAACGGTAATATGGGTTGAAAACAGAAACTTACCCAAAAGTCTAGTTGTAATACTCCCGGCAGCAATCCGGGCTTCTCTACTATGATAAGAGGACAACAGCTTCGTAGCGACCACACGATGCCCGCCTATACTTCCCAATGTGTACACATGAGATTCGCCTAAACCAAGAAATCATAATATTGTATAAAATAGAAATATTTTTGGGCACAACACAGACAATAACATGCCATGTATACTCAAAATATGAGCATTGTGGTTCAAGAACATGGCTGAAGTGGGTAATGTTCTCGACTTTCCTGGTGGGTCGGAAACCCGGGAGGGGGAAGGCGAAAGATACGGCGATGTTCTACGAATGAAAAGAACGGGAAGCTGAAGAGTGTCACACTCATCGTCAGGTCATCTATCATCAGATTTATAGTACTAAATGTCGGAGATAATAAATTATCAATAAAAATTCGTTAAGGTTTTCATGGTGGAAAGTGTTGATTGTACTTACTGTGCTCATAACAGTTGTTGCGCCTAAAACATTGTTTCTACAGTATAGTAGTTGCCTCCGTATTCTTTACTTTTTTAAGTTTCTGATGCTTGATTTCATCTCTATTCTCAAATTTTTAGCTTACACCTTTTTTCAACGTCCTCGCCAACGTGCTGTTGTTTAATTTTGTATTTTATAGCTTCGAAAGACCAATCTGCCTTAGCTTTGGTTTGAGTATAGACATGAATATGGTTGAAATCCACCCAGTTCAATTATCAATTTTGAGTATACATGGCATGTTATTGTCTGTGTTGTGCCCAAAAATATTTCTATTTTATGCAATATTATGATTTCTTGGTTTAGGCGAATCTCATGTGTACACATTGGGAAGTATAGGCGGGCATCGTGTGGTCGCTACGAAGCTGTCGTCCCTCGATCATAGTAGAGAAGCCCGGATTGCTGCCGGGAGTATTACAACTAGACTTTTGGGTAAGTTTCAGTTTTCAACCCATATTACCGTTAATGGTCAAAATTTTCATTTGCTTCTTGTACGCCTTATTGCGATAAATCTAGCGGAGTGGTAACAAAATTTGGAAGACTGTTTTTAAACAGTTATTTTTAGTTTAATAAAACTCTTCACTGTTTCAATCTCAGGCTAAATTTCACATTTATGGCGTTTTACGTAGCTGTGTCTCTTGTTCGCGAAAAATTGCATCGTGTCGACTACGGTTCCTGCTTAGCTTGTAGTCGTCGTTCTATTATTGCCGATAGTAATAGAGAAAGTGTTAAAGTTACAAAAAATTCAACCGCGATTTATAGCGAATGCGTTTCTGGCAGTACGAAGAGGTTGTAATTTGTATTGAATTTTCGTTCAAATGGTCATCCTTTGTATCCTTCTAATAATAACAGTAGCTTCTGCTCACAGTAAAAATGTCTTTTGTAGTCTTAACACCACTTTAGTCTCTATCGCTAACTGTAATCTTTAATCATCGATGATTTAGGTGGATTTCAGTCGATCGAACACGTATTTATTGTTGGTGTCGGCGGCGGAGTGCCTCATTATACTGACGCTTCTCGTCATGTGCCGCTCGGTGATGTTGTGGTTTCGGCTACAGTTGATCCGGTTAATAGCAGTGCTGCTGCTTCCACGACGACACTTAACAAGCCTTACGCATACGCCTACTGCGAGAAGCTGCAGAAGAATCGAATGACTGATGCAGTGAGTGCATAGATATTGTAATTTCGTAGCTCGCAATTCTTAGCTTTTTGTAGCTCCTTTTTCTTGTCATATACGTAGAAAAGTTGTATATTACCCTCACCAACCACATGCTATACATAATAAGCTATCGCCAAGCGAGCAGCGAGCAAACAAATAACAAACTATAAAATTTGGAAAATAGAATATTTTTCTACGAGAAACGAGGGATCAGTAGTAAATTGTGGCGAGTACTGTAGCGTAAAATATGTAATTTTGATATCATGGTGATCATAATATCGTAAAACGTGGTCGTGATCGTGATGATGATCGTAAAACATTCCATGTGCTTATTAAAATTTTGAAGAAAACATGATAGTTGTGGGTACCAGAAAATATTGTTGACATATGTCGCATTTGTTGTGTCTGCTTTTAACATTGAAAACAGCTGTATTTTGCTTCTTCATTGCAATACGTGCACATCTAAATCCTATTTACCGTTTGCCATTGCTTATTTGGCTTTAACTGGTAAATATAATGAAACCGAACAGTATAGTTTCTGTAAAAACACCCAGAGTCGATAATATTCGACTTTTGGTTTTATTAATGAATAATTATTGTAAGATTTGCGTAATTGATGTAGATTGTTTGGAGAAAGATTGCGTAACGCTGGTTCGCTTAAAATTCTTTAATTTTATGCTTAAATTGATTCAGATTAATAATGTTATGCTTATGTAGTATAGTTCTAGCCTTGTTAGTTCCGCGATGGAAACTACACGATCGTTTGAGTACATATCATTTTCTATCGACTTACGTGGTACGGTGGTCGTTGTTATGAAATGGTCATTCCGCGGTGTAGTCTTGTAGATTTCCAACCATGTAATATGTGTTACTGTTCTCACTGCAGGTGGTTGTTTCGAAATTTTTAGTTATCCTATAAAGATTTTGTGTTAATTTTGATCGACGTAATGTGTTCCAAAGCAGTGTTTTCTGAAGTAACCATGACCACACACTAGCGTTGTTGTGGTTTAATTTTTTGGAACAACAGTTCTGTTAGTCAAGGTAAATTTTCATTATAACAATTATTATTATTATAGGTTGAAGACTATTGTGTTAAAAGTTAGTAGTGACAACCCAATCATTCCAGATATTACAAAGATAAGGTAAAATATTTACTTATTGCTACTATTCTGATTGTTATCTCATAGCAAGCGTTTATGGGACGTTATATAGTATTATATATGTCATTGAATAATAAGGTGACATGGTTTGTATTTAGCATCGGTAGAACCGAAGCATTCGAACACTCCCGGATTGGCTTTCGGTGTATTCGAATCGCCGGTGTCAGACATGTGTGCGCATTTCTGACGAACGAGCATCCATCCTAAATCCAGCAAACTATGTCTATATCTGTCAACAAGAGTCTCGAACTAATTTCGAATAGATTTAGAAACAATAGGCTGGCGAGTAATCTAAGTTATTACACAATTTTTGTCACTTAGTTTTTAGAAACTAAAGGCGCGTCCACGCATTTTGATCAAAATTTGAAATCATTTTTGATGAATTTTAGATGTGAAAACTGTTCACGTTTTTGTAGAGCATTACTTCAGCCAAACAGGAACATGGAATAAAGCCCGAAAATTTTTAGGTCAAACTTTTAAGCATGTGAATCGCAATATTAGTTTATTACAAGTTATCTTGAGCCCCAAATCTGAGGAAAAGTTTTGATGTGTGAACGCTCCATTAAGATTACGTTTTGTCCGGCAAAAAATGCATGGGTCTGACAGGTTATAACTAGTATCGATAAAGTTACATTTTGAAGAATGTGCTGTGTTAGTTTTTTGAAATATTAGAGCTATTGATATATTGAAAAATATTGTTTGTTAAAAATTTTGTCAAAAACTTTGGCTTGAAAATAGTAGCGGGCGAAACGTTTTTGTTTATTTACTGTTTATCGGCTATTTGAACAAATAAAAACATTATATAATATATATATTATGTAACTATGTCGAATCATTTTTCTGGCGACAATACTTTCAAAATTTAAGCTATGTTAATATTTTTGTTTAATATACATCTAATAAATTTATATCTAAAGCATTGAATAGCAGATAGTGCAGTAATTGTTATTGTGAAATTAGTTTGGTGTGAAAATACAAAAGTACAGAAAATGTTTCATATGCATATGTGTTGGCAAAACTAGATTTTAAGATGTTTATCACAATAATGTTTTTAATCGTAAATTATTTGAAATTATGTTGTGCGATATAGATAAACAAGTGGATTGTCGAGTTGGGAATGGAGTTTTGCTTGAACATATCACCAAAAGTCTACATATGATGTACCTTCGACGAAAACTGTGACACTCATGCCACACTGTGTTATATATTTTTTCGGAAGGTTCAAAAAATTTTTGGCGCACTTTTATATTACTTCAAGAGCTGTTCGAAAGTTATTCACGAATAAATTTCAGTCATTTTCTGTTCGTCATTCCTTCCCTCGAAAGAATGTCATTTCCGGCGAATGCTGTATGCACAGCACATCTTGATTTCTGAAGGCTTCTGAAGGTCACATTGCTGTGTGCAATTTTTTAATGCAAACCTGAACTTTGTGCTTTCACAGTTTCCGAATTAAAAGTTCAAGTAGCGAGCGTCATTACGATATTAAAATTCATGGAATTAAATTTTGATAGGCAAAATCTGTATTTGTAAAAATATACACTAATCAAGCTATGTACATGTATCGAAGAGCTGATTTGGATTTATATTTAAACAATGCTGTGTCTTAAGGCGTGTTCACAGGCTCAAACTTTTTGTTCAAATTTTGATCAAATTTTAAAAGCATCATTTTTGCATTTTTGGTAAGTTTGAACGTGTGAACACTGTTCAACTTTTCAAGATTATTCCTGTATATAACCAATCATGGACGAGAAGTATTACCTGAAAGAGTTTGAGTTGAAATTTTGTTCTCAAATTTTGAAATATCGCAATTTTTCGTTAAAAATTACCGTCAAAATTTGAGCAAAAAGTTTGGGCGTGTGAACACGCCTTTACGCATAACTATTAGTCTTTGTTGTGGCCAGCGGAAGATAATGTTTGCAATGTGCTATTTATCAACGTCGTTTTAATATTTTGGTTGTTATTACAGAACTGAAGCGGACGATGCGTTAACAAATGATACCACCTCACCATGGTCGGAGCATGCAGACAAGGCAATTCAAGAGTTGGCCAAGAGCGAGAGATCGGACATGGCTGCCAATGGCCAGCTGCCTGTTAGTAGCA
This sequence comes from Trileptium ribeirensis, assembly GCA_030248225.1. NCBI lineage: Eukaryota > Metazoa > Nematoda > Enoplea > Enoplida > Thoracostomopsidae > Trileptium > Trileptium ribeirensis. The sequence goes on from JASANE010026000.1 coordinate 16,372, forward strand.
ACAGCCGAGATGATGATGCCGTTACTAACGGCAATGGTAATATAGCGGATTATGCCGATGGAGCGACGTACTTCGCGCGACCTCCGCAAGACTCGGACAAGTTGTATATGTGGGTCGGGAACGGTGGTGTCGTACAAGTTGGGCATCCGGAACAGCGAACGAAGCCGCGATTGCATCTGGGACCTATAGGTAAGTTATGGATTGCACAGCTGTGTCTAAGTGAGTTCTATTTTGTGTTCAGGGTCATTTTAGGGACTGGATGCATGGCTAGAAATACTTATGACGATTCGTTAACAATAATTTCTAGTCTAAAAAGTACCGTGAAAATTGAATAATCGCTAAAGCTATGAATGTATATTACGATTTTATTAGAAAACTGATAATTGATGTCTTTATTAATTTAGGTAGCGGACGTACGGCCGTATGCGAACCACATCTTCGCTCAGATTTTGCAGCAACGTTCGGAATTCGAGCCTACGACGACGAATTGGACATGGTTGTCGAGTCGATATTTGGGAACCGTGTTAGCTCATGGGCATCAATTCGAGGCATCGCCGATTATGTCGATGGGACGCGGAACAAGCAATGGCTAGCCTATGCAGCGATTCAGGCGGCGTCGGTCATGAAAGAAATTGTATTGAGGTTGCCGAGGAGTGGAGCGTAGGAACAGTAATAATTTTTACTGTGGTGATTTCAAGGCGGTAGTTGGCATTTTTTGAGACTGTTTTTTCAAAATGTAACATTTTATTCAAAATTTAGTAGTTTCTTTGCGAGTAACTCAATACATTTTATGTGAACAAGACCACCATTCCGTTTACTGTACTGTATTCGAGTAAACAATGAAACGGAATTTTGGCAGCTGCTAAACGGTTTCTTTTGTTTGCATACAGTCATTCACTGCAGTTACGGACAAAAGTAAGTGCAGATCTACGGACACAAATGCGTCCATCTTTTGCACACTTCTTTTTGTGCGTGACGGTAGTTTATGAAACAAAGTATCTAGCTGGTTGTTAGTAGATTTAAGATTATTGTTGCTGCAATACGCCGCAATGTTTCTTTTGGTTTAGGTCTCAGTTGACGTCGATCGTAATTAATTGGTCACTAAGATAAATAAAATGGATTCGCTGATTTTTTTGCGTTCATAAGTTATTTTTAGCTTAGTTGATTCTCGATTTGTCGGCATCGCCTTTTATACACTCGATTGTGGTTTAGCTGTCCTCATACCGATCATATAATAATTTCATATTTGTATTAAGCTAGGATGCTATATAGTCATTCATTCCGAGCCTTAAATAATAAATGCTGTGTCGGGTCCGGTGGGTCTGTAACGTGGTTTTATATTTTTTGACCTACATGGCGTGTTTAAAACAAACACAAAGATGTATGATTATGTACTACTACTGCAGACGAGGTAAGTAAATATTTTATTCATGATGGAGCACAGGTACTGGAGGCGATTATTTGTACGTGGTAACGACAAGTCTAAAATGTCAAGCTACAATATTCTTATACAGTAGTCGTCACAATTATTGACCGATGCCTGTTTGTTATTCGCTCGCAACTTGCCCATGGGTAAAGAATGTATTTTCTTCAAAATTTAGTTGTTTATTTTTGCTCGCTCAATGGTTAGGCTACATTCAGTTGGTTGTGGCCACTGTAGTAACCGCTAAGTTGAGAAACTGGAAGTATGGGTGATATAACTATGATCCGTAATATTACGGCAGTCTACTCTTATTGTGAACATTTGAGCAATTCTACCTGTTGTGTGAAATAGTACTGAGAACGAATTTTGGCCGGAAAAGGTGATTGTTCAATCTTTTGCTCCGGCCGGGCAGAAATATAGATATATTGGCAAACGTGTGCATGCGGAAAGCTAACCGCGACAAAATATTGCCATTAACGCTTGTATTTTTGGAATGATCGGTATAGTAATAAGCGGGTTTCAAATTTGGCTTTAAGCTGAAACCTAGCTATGTATTTAATTTTATGAAAACTTCATAGAATTTTAAATTTCACAATACTGATACATTTTAGTTATTATATCTCCATTGAAATTGAACTAAAATCGATATGGTTCAAGTGGCAGATTCATCCGGTCCGAACTTTACTTTCACTTCTCATTATTCCTGAAGTGTTTTATGGATTTAGGGTTTACAATTAAATGTTAAAATGTATTGCGTTGTGTTGTACGCATCATTGTTTGGTCCTGATGTAGAGAAATCCTGTACAGTAACGCAGTAAATTAAGAGCAAGATATACCGCTATGGATACCTTAAGCCTTAGTCTAAGCTTAACATTTTATATAAGGCATACACTAAGCCAAAGACTAAGTCGGGGTGTGCCGCTGCCAAGCTTTCCGCTCTAATAAATATATATCATTCACTGTAGATTACTGTGAGACTTTCTCTACACGAGTGCCCAATGTTAATTTCCGCTCGTATATAAAAATATAATAAATGACGGATTTACAGGTAACAGTTGAAATTTATACAACGACTGATTATAAGTCTGAAAGAAGCTTGAAATGATTTTGGCAGTACATAAGGCTTAGCGACTGTTATAGGATCCAATTTAAAATCATACATTTCAAGGTTTTGCTAGCAAAACGGGCGGTGCGAAGTTTTAGTAAGTGCAAATATACGGATCTAATTTATGATCGCCAAAATGCATGTACGCAGAGCCCGCCTGTCCCACAGTAAATTTCTATGTTTCAAGAGTTTACACTCAGACGAGTAGTTTAAATCGCAAGCATTTGGGTTTCGAGCATTATGGTGTGCCAACCTCATGTAATAAGTGTTGAATATCTCTAAAGTTTGTGTCGAAAAAAGATAATGTTTAGCATTTTCCGTCGCCAAAGAGCAAACACTACGTTATTGCTATTGCATAAGCTGATTTTATGCTAATTTTTATGGACAGTAACACTCTGTCGATGTAATAAAGAACCAAAATATTTTAAGTCATGTTATTGATGTTCTTATAGTTACAATAATAATTATTGATTTAATATAGTCACTAAGATAGTTTTAACATTAACAATTTACTTAACTACATTATATTATGCATGTTTGTACAGTTAGAGGCAGAAGTGACATTTGTGTTTGGATGAAACATTCGCAGCTGGTCTAGAACCCTGGGCTCTCCTTTCGCTGAAAAATTTCCCAGGCGGCATGAACCGATGGCCCCTGGTTCCGAACGGGAGGCATGCGCAATTTGTCAAGAGAAAAATAAAAAACAAAGCCTCCTAAAACGCTTTTGATGGAGAGAAAAGGCGATTTTGAAGCAAGTTTGGACAAAATTTGCGGAATTTTGGCTTCCGGAACGAATTTTAGTGAAAGTTTTGCTCAAATTATATGTACTTTGGGCGTATTTTTACCAAGTCGAAACGAGAAAATTTGCCAAGACGAGATGGACCTGGGGGAGCCCAAAATTTTGCTAAGGAGCACGAACCGCGGGCACTCAGTTTTTGCCAGACCCCCAATTTGGGATCCCAAGAACTATATATTCAATAAAAATGCTTGGTGAGTGGCGACTTAATTTTATTTCTGCCCGTAACTGTATTTGTTGTTACTTTGATTAAAACATTATTCTTTGTGTTTTTTGCATTATTTAATGGCTATACTGTCGTAATAATTTTGTTCAAATTATGAATGTATAATAGTCCGCAAGTGAATACGATTGCTTTTTCTACGACGCACGGTCGAGCATACTCTGTTTGAGATGGAGGCTATGACTCGATATGAACGGGGAATTAAAGGTAAATTTGGTGTTGGGTGCTTATCCTTCGGGGGTTCAGAATTTCGAAATTTAGCCTCATAAACGTTCGTGAGCTTACTTTTTATGTGTGGGCATCTCTCGTGAATTGGCGATCACTTTGTATTGTTGCGTTGAGGACCTGGAATTTTTTTCATGAGAATATTTTTCGTTTGTCTGATTTTCAATTTCGTCCATGTAACTAAATTTATTGTTTGTCGATTTATCTATATTTATTCTTTCTATTTTCGTGAACTTATTTTGTATTATTGTTTTGGTAATGAAGCGACAGTTCATTTTTGATTATTTTTCGGTAAATATTGTCTCCGTTTTACATCGTTCGTTATTTAATAATTTGTTTTGGTGTATTTTAGTGCTGGTTTTAATTCTTTAGTATAACACTCTTCGCTCTCCTTTGTCACCGAATGTTTTGTATTAAATACCCAGTAAAGTGGCCAAAGAATTTTTCTAAAATTAACGGAGCCGTTTCGGCTCAGGATAAAGTAAGCACGACAGTATTATTCGTAGCCGTAAGCGTTGGAATAGGAAAATAACGTTAAAATCATAAATATCCAAGGTTTGTCGGCTCAGGGGAGTTCGATTGTCTCGACGGGGAAGCTAAAAATTTTGGATCGTTTTTAGTTCTCTCTTCATGGAATAATCGTATAACGTCTTGTCCCTCTTAGGCTAAGACCATGCTTAGCCGGGCCCCTCAATTAAAGTTTACATTTCTGCCCTACGATACGCATGCCCAGTTGTTCCTTTTCTCTATTGTTGGGGAAAACTTGATGTGATCCAATGTTCCCAATGCCCCCGACTGTTTTGTCATAATTTTCCCCTTTTCGCACAATTTTTCTATAAAATTGTTTTAACTTTGCTCTTAATTGCTGAAATTTACCGAAACAAACTTTCAGTCTAAAATATAATCAATCTGTATGTTTATACTTGCTGTGGTTGAACAGAGGTCAAACACTGATTTTACTCATGCATAATTTGACGCTTCATTATTTTTTGGCTGGACTGTTTTTAAACAAATGCTACAGTGGGCTTGTTTACGAAGCACTAATATTTTGACGCTGGAACGAGCCGGGGCGTATTCGGGGTCAAAAATTGTCTCTGCTACTATTTACCAATAGTAATATTGTACGGTGCATTGGCGTCTGAAGACGTGTGTTGTTGAAAAAACAGCGTAGTTAAAGCGGTTCCATAACTATGCCGTTTCATATTTTGTTATATGTACGCATATAATTATTGTTTGTCGACTTGCTGTTTTTTACTCCATTAGAAAGCATCCCAGAGTTATTAGGAAGCATCCCAAAATAATTTGTTCAAGCTAAGAAGCCAGACCGTGAGTACACCCTCATATTCGTTCCATCGTGCGTTTTTTAGCATCTGTTCACGGTGGGTTTTTTGCTTACCTGATGCTTGGGTATTTAGATTTTAAAAAGGCCGCTGAATGAATGTGGATACTAAAGGAATGTTTCATTGAATCTGCTATTTGTGTAAATGCCTCCATACAAGCCCGTACTTACGGGGGCGAGTGGGGCGCAACCCACGTGCTCCAGCGTCAGTACCCTACCGCAATGGGGAAAAATTATTATATTCATTTTGCTATTCTTTAACCAAATTTGAGCCCCCTCCCTGAAATTCGTCCAGACCCGTCTGCTTAGTTGCTTTGGCTACAGGCCAGCCTACATAACTTTGTGTTCGCAAAAGTATATAGGATTTGAGTCCGAGCCTATTTCAGTGATATTACATTTTATTTGTATTTATTTATGTGACTGCGCATCATCATATCTTAAGTTGTTTCTAATACGATTATAGTGGAGGTACTTTTTTTTAATTCGTCCGCAACAGTTGGAAACGGCGGACCGTGTTTGTCAGATCACGTTTAAGAGGCAGAAAAAAATTGTCATCTTTAATGGGTCTCTTAAACATGTATATATTTGTCAACTTTTCCACTGTTCCATTAACATTGATTAAATTTAACAACACGCTCGTGCTATTATGTTTCCAATTCACGGAAATCCTTTTTTGGTTTCAATCGTAAGTAAAGTGGGCAACGTCGCATGAACATCGGTGTCTTTGATTTCATCGCGGTTTCAATCTTAAGTAAAGTTGGCAACGTCACATGAACATCGGTCTCTTTGGTTTCATCGCGGTTTCAATCTTAAGTAAAATTGGCAACGTCGCATGAACATCGGGCTCTTTGGTTTCATCGCGGTTTCAATCTTAAGTAAAGTTGGCAACGTCGCATGAACATCGGTCTATTTGATTTCATCGCGGTTTCAATCGTAAGTAAAGTTGACAACGTCGCATGAACATCGGTCTCTTTGGTTTCATCGCGGTTTCAATCTTAAGTAAAGTTGGCAACGTTGCATGAACACCGGTCTCTTTGGTTTCATCTCGGTTTCAATCTTAATAAAGTTGGCAACGTCGCATGAACATCGGTGTCCCGACACTTGTATGGATCGAAATCGACGATCGAATTGGTTGTTCTAGCTAATTATAAATTAGCTTTTATACAGATGTCACATATATCGTTGAAGGCGATTCGGACATTTGTATCGAAGCAAAATACCATTTATTTGTAGTTTTACGTAATACAACTTGTTTTGATTTGTCTAATTATGTATACAAAATTGTTTTCGCATCTTTATTGCATATGTCACTTATAAAATGTCATAGGTGAATATGGGAGCATGTGGTTACCCACACACCTGGTAATCGGACGCTGTAAGCCAAATTTACCCTGACCTCTGAGAACGCGCAATACCTGCGCAAAAAATTGGGGAAATTTTAGCAAAATATATTTGTAAAACTTTATGATATATAAAAATTTCAAAAATTTAGCCTCCCTCCCCGCCGGAACCATGTACCCCATTGAGCCAACGGGCGTTGGACACCGATGACATCCACCGTGGACAATATTATTTTGCCTCTGATTTTATTTACTACGTGGCTGTTACATTTATTATTTGAAACGGAGCGAGCGGAGCTTACACTTAGGGTTGTACGGGAAAAACGTAAAATGATTCTGCCATTCATGACTCGTTCAGATCGATATGTTTCGGTATATTTTTTTTATTCCATAGCAAAAGTGACGAGGATGTGCCCTTTAGTTGAACGCGAATAGCTCCGACTCCATCGCCGGGGTCAAAATAGCAAAAAAAATAGGTTTTAAGGGTTCTTTGTCAAATCTCGTCATACTGGTACCAGTTTTTCTCAGCCCGTACCTGGCGACACAGGCTTCACATCGAGACACTGAATCAGCTCATCGAGATCTACAACATTGCAGTCCACGACTTTTTCCTCGGATTAATCAATGGGTCGCTCTGAGACCGAATATGGTTCGTCGAGACTTTACCAAGAATGGCGAATTTTTAGTTTTCGGTATGTTATTGCGTGTTTTCACCTTTCAATGAGTGCATATTAGGTTATCAAACAAGCAGGATACGATGGCTTTGCTATCTAGAGCCCAACGTGACTATATTATACTTTTTTTCATGGGGTTTCGAGGGTTTACGGTCGACGAACTCGATTTTCGAAATGTAGTCCATTTTCATTAGTTTGGTTATGTATTGTATGCAGGGTATCAAAAATGGTCCATATATGGGTTTATCGGAACGCTAAAAACAACAATTTGGTAATCTTGTGTCCAGCGTGCATATTTCAAGGGTTTTCATGAGTGTTTAGGGTCAATGAACCCGGTTTTCAGAATATAGTTTGTCTTCTATTATTTGGGTATGTATTGCGTACTGGTTATCACGAAATGCATATATAGGTTTTCCCGGGATGGTGAATAAGATGATTTGTTCATCTAGAGTCCAGCACGATTACTTTATAACTTTTCAGACGTTTTTATTGCGTTTAAGGTCGATGAACTTCATTTCCAGAAAATAATACGTCTTCAGTAGTTTGGTACATAGCATCAAAAATAGCGTATGTAGAGGTTTTTCGGTATGCTAAGTACGATTTGGTTATCTAGAGTCCAGCGTGCATACTTCATGAGTTTCAGGTTAATGAACCCGATTTCCAGAATTTAGTTTGTCTTCAGTTGTTTGGGTACGTATTGTGTACCCGTATCACTATTTGTCTACATAGGTTTCCCGGTAAGCTGAATACGATAGTTTATCTAAAAACCGTCACAAATACTTGATGCGTTATCAGTTGTTTTGGATGTTGTTTAGAGTCGACAAGACTTCAACATTTTCATAATGTTCAGGGTTCAAGAGGTTTTAGGGTGATATATACACCAAACACTGCCTTTTACAGTTGAGTAAACAAAATAACTGAAAAATCCACGCTACTTGTGAGTTACTAGTAACAGTATGGCTGTTTAGTGCAACAATTACTTATACGTATGTGTGAGTTCTACGGCAAATTAATGTTGAAATGGCGTTAAATGTATTGTTAAGTTCATGACTAAATGCATTCGCTATAGTGCTAGAAGGAAACGAGCTTTAACTGAACGAGTGATGGCAGTTAATAGTAAATAATGACAAGAGTACAGTATGGCAATTTTGCGGAGGAGTTGACACGCGCGGGTAGTACTTATACCTTTTGCCTTATGCTCCGATGGTGATGAGGTTGTTTCAACTTCCGTTTTTGACTTTAACCATTTGTTCGTTTTTAAACCCCACAACTGTTTTAATCGACTATTATGAATTATTTTTAAGTGTTAGTGTTTTTTATGAATCTGTCGAGAAAAGTAGTTTTTTGTAATATGATGAATTGTTTAGGATCAATGCCAAGATGTACGAGTTGGTACCGAAGGAACTTTGAAGTTTTTTTAGTTTGCGATTGTTTCAGTCCTATGAGCGTAAGCGTCATGTGCCACTGCTGAGCCAAAGCTCCACGCGAGCACGGTTGCCCACGGCCCGGTCCGGCTACCGGCTAAAGATTTGAAACTACGTAGTTACAATTTCCGACCTCCGGGAACATGGAAATTTTTTGTGAGCTCGCGATTACGGGCGCAGTCGGCTTGAGTAGGTCTCTGGTTGCGGCAAGCACTCTGGCTTAAACATATTTGCACGCTCACACCTCTGTGTTCAGCAAATGGCCTAGATTGTTCTTGTTTCAATACGTAATTTGGCTGCTGTTGCTACCGTCAGGGCATTAAGTACAGTCTGCATGGCCTATCGCTCCACCCAAGTTGTGGGATGCGACGTTTGTGTTCCTCAAGTTCGCATGCATTAGAGGTGTTCTTATCTGTATTGCCACTTTGTGAAGATCAAAAACAGAGTAAAGGGAAAACTGGTTTATGGCACTGCCTGTAAATGAATCACTGGATCAGTCTCGTACAAGCTAAATGCTTCGGTTGTAGTGCCATAAATGCTATAAAGCTAGCGTGATGCAACCGTGACCCAGCGGTATGGTTAACTCTAGTAATAAGCTTCGTTATGCCTTTGATGATGATGGAAATTAATATATATCTCGTCGCTAAGTATTATGTGTATTCATAATTAAATATATTTTTGCTGTAATGTTATATTTCTATTTTTTGTTAAGTTTATCGCATTAATGTATTTTGGACGTTCAACTTTGTCTTAAATAATGTTTTAACTGTGTTTATAATAAGGTATGTGTAATATGTTTGGTATCTATGTTTATAACGAAAGCAGTTACAACTGTTTTATGAGCTCGAAAGCGCAGTAAATGATATTTCGTTACATTTAACTTGCTATGGCTTAATGCAGGCACCGTCTGGGTTCGACATAAATTCCAGGCAATATCCGTGAAGGCTTTTCTCTTGAATTGTACACTGTGGCAACGACGGGCGAGGGTATTTCTAAACTCCTGGAGTTAGCCTGATTTGGGATGGATTAATGGTAAATTTCATCATGTTTAGGATCGGGTCATAGTTTTGAAATACTGCTTTTTGAAGAGTTAAGAGGTGGGTAATTTGCTAGTTGTGGACGGTGTTTGTGGGTGGCAGAAATCTGAAAGCATTTCTGTACGGAAATATACACCAAATAAGCTATTTGTGCTGCAATTATTGTATATAATTGGAACTTTACAGTTGATATAGAGTATGCGGTCAGTGTAACTTTAAGGGCGGAAATTAAACGCATTGTTTGGCTTTCTCTATAATCCCTTTTACATGAATTAAATTTATGTTTTGAGTATCGATGAACAAGCATTGGTCGCCGCGGTGTATAGAGCCGCGAACGCTCGGGTCAAAGTCACGTTTACTAACCTTTGAGCTATCTCAGAGCAGAGGTATCGACCGGATCCCTAAGGCTCGTCCCAAACAAACAACACGCGTGCAACCGTGCAGTATTTCCCAACTTTAGTTTGTACAACACATTAAAACGTAACTCTTTTGTTTTGAATGATTGTAGGAGTTCAAAGATTAAACATGTGACATACTAACTTTTGATTTAAAATACTAAGGCTTGCCTAAGCTTCAATTTTTATACAAGGCTTATACTAAACCGCACCTGGAAAGTTGTACTATTATACTAATCCGCGCCTGCCGCACCCCAACTCACCGCACCAGGTTCTTTTTATAACGATATGAATACCGGCCTTTAATGCTACCTGAGCCGAGTGCGCAAATATTTCTTAGCCGTTTTTATTTTTAAGGTGCGGCAGGAATTGCGATCCTTATGTTCTTAGCGAAATCATATATCAAAAAAGCTTAGACTTATTATCGAGAGCGGCATGGCATGCATTATACTTCGACCCCAAACTAGAGGATACTAGATAACGTGTCCCTTAATATTCAGAATCAAATGGTTTTGATCACTTTTCGGAAATGTTGGTAAGGCCGAAAACGCCCGTGATATATATCTAACACGGGTTTCCATTATACCTATGTTATATAAATTTATTATGCACACAAATATATTAATGATATAAAAGTTCGCATTTGCTTATCTATACAGTAAAATTTTATGCACTAGCTTGTGGTGAACGTACACGGTATTTGCGGTGTTTATGAATTGATTCATCGTTTGGAAAGAGCGAATAATTTATATAATTTGCACGCGCTTTGAAAGAGGACGGTATCATTGGAACATAGTTGCGACCAATGCGAGACAGTTTGCATATAATACAGGGTTTTTGTGCAGTATCCTTACGATAACATATTGGCGCGAAATGTGCCTTAACGCGTTATTGCCACTTGTGTATATTTAAAGTAGCTTTAGTATGCGTTGAAACTATTTGTCCATATTAATGATGTAAAAGTTCGCATTTGCTTATCTATACAGTAAAATTTTATGCACTAACTTGTGGTGAACGTACACGGTATTTGCGGTGGTTATGAATTGATTCATCCTTTGGAAAGAGCGAATAATTTATATAATTTGCCCGCGCTTTGAAAGAGGACGGTATCATTGGAACATAGTTGCGACCAATGCGAGACAGTTTGCATATAATACAGGGTCTTTGTGCAGTATCCTTACGATAAGATATTGGCGCGAAATGTGCCTTAACGCGTTATTGCCACTTGTGTATATTTAAAGCAGCTTTAGTATGCGTTGAAACTATTTGTCCGAATTTGAGGTGATTATTATTGGAATTAAGGCCAAAGCAACCTTGGGGGTTTAAATAAAACGTAGGTTACGCCATTTTTGACATACTGCGCCTTGGTCTAAGCTTTTAGGTTCTTTATGTGAGGCATGCAATATAAGCCTAACTCGAGGGCGTTCGTTCCCCATTCTAATCTACTTTTTGTAATTATAACGCCCTCGGGGTTACTTACTTATATCGCAATTGAGGGTAATTGTGCTTAAAAATTTTAACGTGGGCTTTGAGGATCGTGTTTCAGTATTTATTTTGATCAAGTGCTGCCATCCTAGTAAAAGACCATGTCAGCTTTCGGGCAGGATGTTATAAAAAATACAGCTTACAGCGGGGTTCGGGGGGCCCCAGCCCCCTGGCTTAGGCATAGTACATGGTTCGTGTAAGGACTTTGACTAAGCCGTGTATCGAGAACTGTATCGCATCCAGTATACTTCGGGCACTAAAGTTGACATGGGACGCAGTAAGGGTAGCGTGACTTTATAGGCGTTTTGTTTATAGATTCGGTGAAACGTAACTATTATTTGTGGCAGGCGTGAACATCCTGTCTTACACTGTTGAGAATGTTCAAACCTTACATAAGGTCATATGCAGATACGACATAGTACTTATATCAACATTGGACTGCTGGGAGTTCCGTTAGGTCCAGCCAGTCGGCAGTGGCTTATAAATTATGACCCCCTATTGTGGTTGCGTTGCCGCCGATATATACCGTATTGTGTGTATATGTGTCTGTGCCCAAGACTAATAAATGAACCTTTCTGGACAGTAGTTGTGATGATTTGTTTTACATTGTTGATTGTATATACGGTAGAAATAGATTTCCTGGTTTCCCATTGTATAAGTGCCTGAACATACGCAAAGCGTTTTGGTGTAGCTGCGGCAAGCTTCTAAAGCGTCACATCTCGTGGTCTATGCAGGGTCTCTTTTGGCTGTTGTTTTCGTGGCAATTTGAACTTAACATAAGTGCTGGGCGTGCACGTTCGTTGATTGTTTGTGAATTCAGAGTCTCCTGCAATTCGGCTGAAAATTCCTTAAATTTCGTGTTCGGTATCCTCGAATTTTGTGCTGAGCGGCTGCTGTGGAGAAAAAATACATTTTTAATGCATAAAAATTGCGGGCCATGTTTCACAACTGTGCATATTATATTGTCTCCATTATTTGAACCCATTTCGCATAAAAGTATGAAGAGATTTCAAATGAAGCCTTGTTAACATGCTTTTATAGCATCAAATAGCAATTTTTGCTGCACAAACCTTTTTACAAAACATTTGATTTTTACAGTAATGTGTTTGGCTTTATAATGCAAGTACTCCACCGACAGCGCAGAGTTTACCCAAATGATCTGTCTATAAAAAAATTTCTCCTAAAAGTGCGGCAACTGTAAATGTTACGAAATGTTTACTGAAGTTTGAGCAACCTGTTGCTTAAAATAGATTGAGTGTTTCCGCTGCATTGTCAAAGACGTATGTATTTAATTCCGAAATTGTTTCCGTATGATGCACGTTTCAATGAACACATTTACTGACATTTAAATGAATGTGCAGCATGGATATTTTTAGTAAACCGTACACCATGAAATCACGGTCCGTGTAATGATTAGGAACGTACATTTGTGCTATGCCGTCCTGGATAGACTAAACCCAATAAAGTATCAGACAACGGTAGGGTTCTTATTTTATGCCTAAGTCGGGTCTCCTCCCCTGAACCTCCACACTTGGTTGCTGTTTTCTATATAGCGTACGACTCGTAAAGGTGTCATATCATCAACCTAGTTTCAGTTTCTAACAGCCGTTGTAAGCGACTTTTTTATTCAATCGGCGTGTTCAGTTGCTGCTGGTACAGCGCTAAGATCAACAATTGAAAACGACTCGGGCAGTAAATCGTTGATTGTACATCGTTTAAACTGGCCATGTCGATTAGCGTAGCATATCACCGTTGTCGAACCGAATTCGTGGATAAATTGTCGACATGCACCGCACGGGGCCACTGGATTGTCATTGACGTCCCTAAAAATGTAATTTGTTATTAACCGTTTATAAAATACTCAACTCTGCTAGTCGGGCGACATTGCGTAGTGCGCCGCGTTGTATATTAAGTATGTTTGTCGTGTAGCGTATGTTTGCACGTGCATTGTTATTCGATCGGTTTGTGAGCATCGTTAAGCAACCGAAGAATTATAGCTCCTAAATAGCGTGATAATTTACGTACGCCGCTTACAATCAGGTAACCCGGGAACGGTTCGTAGCGCCGGCTTGACATTGACGACACGCGAACTACATAGAGCGTTAATACGATATGTCTCTAAAAGGTTCATGTTTGTGGCCATGTTGACTTCATCTGTCTTGCTTAATAAAATCATTGCTACTATGCTTTTCACATGACTACGAAATTTTCATGCAGCACTGATCGGAGCTTGCATTTCCGTATGCAAAGTTTTATTACGGTACACATCAAAGTATTGTAGCGAGAAGTTGCTAGGCAGGGCTTATCAGATCTTGGAAAATTTTTTGTTTCCAATTGATCCAAACTACGTAAAATTTGGTCAAAATTTGTACTAAAATTCCGTTCTGTAGCCAAAAATTTCGCAAATTTTGTCAAAATTTGCTTCAAAATATCTTTTTCTCATCAAAAGCGTTTTGGCAGTGTTTCTGACGCGATTTGTAACCGTTTTTCTCTTCGAAAAGTCACCCCCCCCTCGGTTCATGCACTATGGCAAAATTTTCAGCGAATGGAGTGCCCATCGTATAATAGCATAGGTTAAACCATTTTGTTTGAAATACATACGTTCGGTGTTAGACACTCTTGGACAGCAATTGTGGTTAACCTGGCCCTAATGCCATGGCGACATATGTGAAGATTTAACACGGTAAGCATAGGTTCTTGTATTACCATATGACTGCTGGGTTTTCACACAGCGCTGATCATCCTTTATTGTGTCTAAGTTCCGAGACGGGGATACCGCCCAACGAACCGAAGTTGTTCCTTTTTAAATTACATTAAAACGTTACGTCCTTCAGCTTGACTTAAGCCATTATAATAGAAGATTTCACATAGTAGTGCTAATAAAACCTTGTGTTGACACGACTATTACTAATATTCCGCATAGTGTTCTTGAGACTATTCAATATTGAACATGATCTTTAGTTGATTAAATTTTGTCCCCATAATTGAGATTATTGCGTGCTGGCCAGAACCGATGCCATTGCACCAGCGCTCTTGTATTACTATCATTTTCTTGACAACTTACGTTGATACAAAAATAGCTTTGAACTTTGTATGGCCCTGAGAAACTGCAGAGCAAATTGCCGATCTCTCTGCGCATATTGTGAGACCATATGAAGCGTTTTCGACGTTGACACCTAATAATAATATATAACACAGTAAGGTCGTTCCTACATTGCTTCCAGTCCGCTCCGAGCGTGGACAATTTATATCGCATCCGAAGAGGATGATGTGGTGTGAAAAAATACATCCATATATACAAGTTTCACTGAGTAGGCGCAAAATTTGATCGTATAGTGTCGGATGCAATGTGAATGCAAATCAGACCTCAATGCATCGGATAGACCCCAATGAATATAGGAGAGAACAGTAAGAATTAGATTTAAATTGAACAAAACAAGATAGCTTTTAATTCAATTACTTTAAAGTTCAAATTATCAATAGTGCATAAGGAAAGTGTTTTCTGGAATCTAAAATGTTAAGCCGTGTTAGATGATACGGGCGTTTATCGTTAATTACAATAATTGAAACAGATGAACGTCAAGTTCAAGTGTCAGATATGTAAGACAAACGCGTAGATATAGCACCGAGGCGCCAAACTTTCAGGAACGTACCTATGTACATTTTATATTTGACGCAGCGGTGCTGGACATTAACAACAGAGCGAAAATGCAATATCCGTAAAAATCTCTAATTTGGTGGGAAAAATATATCAGCGAAGTGTTGGCCAACTGAGACAGCAGAAGTCTCGTTATACAAGGAATCTTTTGCGGAAAGTCACAAGTATTGGGTGGGTCGAAGGAAAATTCGCTGTTCTTGGGAAATTTCAACGGTATGGATCATTTCAGCGTTAGTTTGAACGATATAATTTTAGAGACGGTTCGTGGCCATCACTAGCGTTGACACATTTGGCTTTACCGATAATCCATTGGTCATCTTGTGTGAGCAACGCACATCCAACTCGAAATGTACTATACGGACAATGCGAATATTGCTTTGCTTGGCCCGCTTTCTCCAGTCCTTCGATTAATTTCGCTTCAGTCAGTGCATCTGTCATCGCGTTAGGATCCTTTGACTAAACATTGATCATACGCTGCTTGCCAATGATACAACGACGATTAATTATTATTTGATATTTTTGTTATTAAGGATAATTGAGTCTAAAAATAGGATTGTTTAGCACTTGTGTATGTATAGTTATAAATTCGAATAATTGAAACAGGTTTCATAAGATTTGAAGCGTAGTTAAGAATATATAGCTTAAAAATGTAAAAAATAATTTGAGGGGTTGTATTTCGACACGTAAATTTGGATCATTTAAAATAATTGCGCCTAATCTCGCAATCCGAGTGTTCTTCGAAAAAAGTAGAACTTTCAGGGTTACGTCTGACAAGTGCGGGAAAGGAGAATATTAGTAGTCGCGGCTGGGTAGTTATCAGAACGTAGTGAAACGTAGTGGAGATTGTGTGTTGCAGGAGTTAAATCTTTTAAATTCCGCGTGTGTGTGATCGGCCATAACTCGAGAACGTCTTAACCGATTTCAATGATATTGGATTCATTCGAACCGGCATAGTCTATTTACCGTGTACATCCCCGAGCGTTTTTGATTTGGGGTCTGGTTCCGTGGTAATGGGTCAAAATGTGGGTTTTTGGCCCCATTTTACCCAATTTTAGAACCCTTCACAGAAGCAAGGTTATTTTTATCTTAACATTCGAATTTCTTTCTCTGGTTGGTTTTATTTAATAGTAAAATGATAAATGCCGATGCCTTTTTTTGTTTTTCGATTAAGGCTTCGGTTCTGGATTTATGGGATTCGAGGTACGGGGGTATGGCTCCCAATGGTTCCTCGACCCAAAATTTGAAAATTTGTTCTGATGCCTTTGGCGGCTGATAAGTTTTACCTGGGGGTTTTCGTGCATGGGAAACTCATTGCCGGTGCTGGTTTTGCTCTGCGACCCATGATTCCATGGGTACGTGGGTATGAAGCCCCATGGTTGGGGGTCAGAGGTCAAAATGAGGGTTTTAGTCTCTTCACGATAGCAAGGTTATTTTATCTTAACCTTGGAATTTCTTTCCCTGGTTGGTTTTATTTCATAGTAAAATGATAAATACCGATAAATCTTTTTTGTTTTTCGATTAAGGCTCCTATTTTGGAGTTATGGGTTTTGAGGTATGGCACCCTCATGGTTCCACTTCCAAAATTAAAAAATTTGTTCTATGTCCTGGGCGGCGGAAAAGTTTCACTCTGGGGTTTTCGGGCACGGGAAACTCAATGCCGGTATTGGTTTTACTCTGCGACCCATGGTTCCATGGGTACAAGTGTATGGCGCCCCTTTGGTTCGGGGTCAGAAATTAATATGAGGGTTTTTACACCAATTTAGTGCCCTTCACGGAAGCTAGGTTATTTTTATCGTAACATTCGAATTTTTTTCTCTGGTTGGTTTTATTTCATAGTAAAATGATAAATCTCGATGCCTCTTTTTTGTTTTTTGATTAAGGTTTCGGTTCTGGAGTTATGGGCTTTGAGGTATCCTCGCGGTTCCTCAACCCAAAATTTGAAAATTTCTTCTGACGTCTTGGCCGGCTGATAAGTTGCTCCTGGGGGTTTTGGGGCATGGGAAACTCATTGCCGCTGTTAGTTTTGTTGTAACTTGTGCTGGTATTGTGTGATGTCCACATGTAGCATATCGACGAATGCTATCGAGAGCTGATTTGATGTGCACGCAAAAGGTGTAGGCGTAGGTGTACCTATGCTTCGCTACGTTCTGCAATCTCAATAGAGTTACTAGTATATTATACGGTTATTATATATTTTATATACTTTGGCAGTGGCAGCAGTTACAAAAGCCGGCAATATCTCGGACCGTAACAAATATTTCCTCTGTCCATATTTACCGGGTTCCAGGGTAACGGGGTAAAAGAATGGCCCTATTTGAGCAACTGCAAACCATGTGGGTTATATCGCCCCTTAAAACAACTCCTTCACTGGCCCATCTCCGATCATGAGATTTTTTGATAGAAAACAAAACAGTTGTCGAATGCCGACTACAGAACTTTGCTAAAATCAATTTTGATATCAAATAAAACGAAGATTTTAGATGAAACTGTTCTGCTTAAGGAGCTATGTACGTCATGCATAGAATAGGTACCACTTCAGCGTCGAAAGTCTATTTTGAGCCATGCGGTTTACTAGTATAAAAGAACAAACGGAAAAACTTACTTTCTCGCCCCTAGAATTTTTCATGCTCCCAGCCCTAATCTTTTAGGTGTATAACAGACCTTTGACATCTAAATGGGCTAATCTTCGTTTGCTGCGGGTTACTTTGAAATAACGTGCTTACCAGGATTCCGTCGTTAACATGAACGTCTTATCAGCTATAAGAAACAATAGGGCACATAAAATTAGAAAGCTTTCGAAAATGCAAAATTTGTTTAAAAATTATTGTAAAACAAAATTTGCTAATAAAAACTTTAGACTAAACTGATAAGACCCATTAGTCGTATTACGATAGGACCATTTGGATTCAAACCGGCGCCTGTAATGCGGTAGGTACCATCACATTGCAAGTCTCAACCAACTCGCTTTGTAGCAATTTATGCATGCTACTTCAACCGCAGTACATATGTGCTGGTCGCAATAAATAGTGACCTGCGATCATAATGTCCCTATGTACACCTGCCCGCGGCGGCTATTCCGATCGAGAGCACCCTTTTTATTTGTAACTGAAGCGCCGAATGTTGATGGGGCAATATACGACACAAACAATTCTGTTCACTGGTATGCCCTTGGCATACCTACCCGCGGCGGCTATTCCCATCAAGAGCACCTTTTTCATTACCAGCTGAAGCGTCGAATGTTGATGGAAAGTTATACGAAACAAACATTTCTGTCCACCAATATTATGCTGCTCGGAGCGACTATTCGCATCGACAGCACCTTTTCTATTGGTAACTGAAGCGCCGAATGTTGATGGGGCAATATGGCCTTGGCACACCTGCTCGGAGCGACTATTCCCACCGACAGCACCTTTTTATTGGTAACTGAAACGCCCAACGTTGATTAGGCAATATACGACACAAACAATCCTGTTCACTGCCCGCGACGGCTGTTCCCATCGACAGCATCTTTTTTATTACCAGCCGAAGCGCCGAATGTTGATGAAAAGTTATACGAAACAAACATTTCTGTTCACCAATATTATGCCCTTGGCACACCTGCCCGGAGCGACTATTCTTATCGGCAGCACATTTTTATTACCAACTGAAGCGCCGAATGTTGATGGAGCAGTATACGTACGAAACAGGCATTTCTGTTCACCGATATGCCCTTGGCGATGTATTATAATAGTGATCCGTTGCACTGCGTACATACAACGCTTGCGCAATCATTGCGTCACAATTATTTTATTTTAATAAAAGAATATAAAAACAACACATTGTGAGATTGTAAATGGGAGAACCAAGAATAACAGAGGCTCTCAAAGTTGGCCAGCTTTTATTAATAGTAAATAAGAGGAAAGATAAATTTTGAAGATATACGCACACGCAGCTGACGTATCGCAGTAAGATATCACCTATATGTTGGAACTTGGCCAGAACCTAGTCGCACCACCCGTCGGATATGTTTCTTTGTCGGAAAAGTGTTGATCGAAATAATCGTCTTGAGTGAAAGAACCAACTTAAAAATTAGAGACAGAAACTGGTCATATCAAATTTGAACCAGCATAACTACATAAAGTTTTGGCCTTTTTAGGCTAATTCTGAGGTGACTCCAAAGTTATCGCCCTGACAAAAAGTGGATATAATAAAACTCCATATTACTGTTTATATTTCGACTGTTCATGACAAAATCCTAAGTATAAAATGAGGTTGAAGCTGGGGGCCCGCACCTCAAAGCTCCGGGTAAAACTTTGGTCCTGTGGAGAAGCTAGCTTATGCAGATTAAATTGGCAAAATACACAAACTTTGGTCCTTTGGAGAAGCTAGCTTATGCAGATTAAATTGGCAAAATACACAAAGTTTGGTCCTGTGGAGAGGCTAGCTTATGCAGATTAAATTGGCAAAATACACAAACTTTGGTCCTGTGGAGAAGCTAGCTTATGCAGATTAAATTGGCAAAATACACAAACTTTGGTCCTGTGGAGAAGCTTGCTTATGCAGATAAAATTGGCAGAATACACAAACTTTGGTCCTGTGGAGAAGCTTGCTTATGCAGATAAAATTGGCAAAATACACAAACTTTGGTCCTGTGGAGAAGCTAGCTTATGCAGATTAAATTGGCAAAATACACAAACTTTGGTCCTGTGGAGAAGCTAGCTTATGCAGATTAAATTTGCAAAATACAGAAACTTTGGTCCTGTGGAGAAGCTAGCTTATGCAGATTAAATTGGCAAAATACACAAACTTTGGTCCTGTGGAGAAGCTAGCTTATGCAGATTAAATTGGCAAAATACACAAACTTTGGTCCTGTGGAGAAGCTAGCTTATGCAGATTAAATTGGCAAAATACACAAACTTTGGTCCTGTGGAGAAGCTAGCTTATGCAGATTAAATTGGCAAAATACACAAACTTTGGTCCTGTGGAGAAGCTAGCTTATGCAGATTAAATTTGCAAAATACACAAACTTTGGTCCTGTGGAGAAGCTTGCTTATGCAGATAAAATTGGCAAAATACACAAACTTTGGTCCTGTGGAGAAGCTAGCTTATGCAGATTAAATTGGCAAAATACACAAACTTTGGTCCTGTGGAGAAGCTAGCTTATGCAGATTAAATTGGCAAAATACACAAACTTTGGTCCTGTGGAGAAGCTTGCTTATGCAGATAAAATTGGCAAAATACACAAACTTTGGTCCTGTGGAGAAGCTAGCTTATGCAGATTAAATTGGCAAAATACACAAACTTTGGTCCTGTGGAGAAGCTAGCTTATGCAGATTAAATTGGCAAAATACACAAACTTTGGTCCTGTGGAGAAGCTAGCTTATGCAGATTAAATTTGCAAAATACACAAACTTTGGTCCTGTGGAGAAGCTTGCTTATGCAGATAAAATTGGCAAAATACACAAACTTTGGTCCTGTGGAGAAGCTAGCTTATGCAGATTAAATTGGCAAAATACACAAACTTTGGTCCTGTGGAGAAGCTAGCTTATGCAGATTAAATTGGCAAAATACACAAACTTTGGTCCTGTGGAGAAGATAGCTAATGAAGAAAAAATTGGCAGAATACACAAACTTTGGTCCTGTGGAGAAGCTTGCTTATGCAGATAAAATTGGCAAAATACACAAACTTTGGTCCTGTGGAGAAGCTAGCTTATGCAGATTAAATTGGCAAAATACACAAACTTTGGTCCTGTGGAGAAGCTAGCTTATGCAGATTAAATTTGCAAAATACACAAACTTTGGTCCTGTGGAGAAGCTTGCTTATGCAGATAAAATTGGCAAAATACACAAACTTTGGTCCTGTGGAGAAGCTAGCTTATGCAGATTAAATTGGCAAAATACACAAACTTTGGTCCTGTGGAGAAGCTAGCTTATGCAGATTAAATTGGCAAAATACACAAACTTTGGTCCTGTGGAGAAGCTAGCTTATGCAGATTAAATTGGCAAAATACACAAAGTTTGGTCCTGTGGAGAGGCTAGCTTATGCAGATTAAATTGGCAAAATACACAAACTTTGGTCCTGTGGAGAAGCTAGCTTATGCAGATTAAATTGGCAAAATACACAAACTTTGGTCCTGTGGAGAAGCTTGCTTATGCAGATAAAATTGGCAGAATACACAAACTTTGGTCCTGTGGAGAAGCTTGCTTATGCAGATAAAATTGGCAAAATACACAAACTTTGGTCCTGTGGAGAAGCTAGCTTATGCAGATTAAATTGGCAAAATACACAAACTTTGGTCCTGTGGAGAAGCTAGCTTATGCAGATTAAATTTGCAAAATACAGAAACTTTGGTCCTGTGGAGAAGCTAGTTTATGCAGATTACATTGGCAAAATACACAAACTTGTTGTTGTTTGTGGACCGCTTCTAATAGGTACTACAGCCAGCTATAAGGTCTGATTAAGTGTGCCCGGATTCCGTGTCCCGCAGTGGTCAGAGATATTGTTCAGGCCAGCGTTGGGCAAACAGGGTCCGCCAGCTTTATGAAGATGAACATAAGAAGGTAATCAAAGACACGTTCAGTAGATAAGTACCACACCGGGTTGAAAAATAACATTCCGAAAGATTCTTAAGTTTAGTTAATATCTTACTGAATAAAATGTACATTAAGCAGAATATACTTATACAATGTCTAAAAAATCTAATATATACTCAGAAAGGGTGCATATCATTTATATCTGATCAAATAGTCAGGGGTTAGGCCATCCACTTACGGCTGACTAGCTGACTAATAGGTTTCGGTCGGACTTTTGCAATGTTCCTAAATGCGAATACGTACAATGTCCCAGGCTTAATAATAGCTGTTGTACAATCGGACACAAGATCACAAAAAGAATGCCACAGCTAGACGGATGTGCCAAAGAAATATATTAGCTTATTATGTAACACTAGTCTACGTTTATAAGAAACTTGTGCTGTTATCAGTCAGTATCTGTAATCTAAATACTAACTAACGTACGTCCGGTAGAAACATATTATTTACACACATTTCTGATTATTTTTTTGTTTACTTGGGTTATGTTTTATCTTTGTATTACAAATTGCTTCTGGGTATGTGGCGGTGAACAGATTGGTGAAGGGTTTGCGAAAAGTTCATAGGTTGAAACGTTTTACCAGGACACATAAAGTGAACTTTTAGGTGTTTCAAATAAGATTTTGTGAGGTTTAAAGATCGCTGTTAATGTATATAATCATTGGACTTTTTTGGAGTTGTAAAAATTATATATAATGTTAGCGAATAACCAGGCTGGAACAGTAAATTTTAAACAAAATCGGAACCTGGTCTTTTAAATCCAGAGCTACTAATATAAACGAAGAAAATGCTACTACGACTTTGAAATACGCTGAAATGATCATTTCATTCTTTATCTTGATATTATCTTCTTGCATCTTTGAGGAGACACAGGAAGCTAAATTTTCTACGATTGCTTTATTTATTGATCCAGATGGCGTGTCTCGGGTTTTTGAGTTACCGCAGTGCCACAAAATGCTTAAAACTATGCATTCATGCCAAAACCTGAGTGAAGATGTCATGCATTGAGCCTAGACTAGGCCATCGTTTTTAGATTTCTCACCGCGAATTTCTGGGCATGATTTATACGAGGCTTCATTTATATGTTATATGAGATTAATATTGGTTTGTCCGATTCTGCCAGAAAATTACTTATTCCATATTCTATATTTTGATCAGATGTCAAAACTTTTTTGCGAGTAAGACGGTAATTACGGTTGTGAATTCGAAGTCTATGTCTACGTACTCAACTGAAGGCCAACGGTCATGTGAAAACAATACAAACAAAGACACGTACTCGGTGACACGAAATCACAAGCGATATCTCGACCACAGCCGTCTCATTTCCCGCAAGCGACCAATGGCACTATAATGACACCCAATAACCCAGGATTCTGTCACTCCTCAATATGCTGCGAATGTAATCATGATGGTGTGGGGAATTCTTTTGTAGACGGATTGTGCGGACGCTGGATTCACTTCGCGTGCAGTAAAGTCCACAAAACCCTCGCTAAAAGATCGCAAATAACGACCGCATTTTAGTCGCATGCTCTACATGCGAGAAGTTCGCTAAAAAGCTGCGAATTAACTCCAGTCATGCATCAAACATTAACAGTAGCGATCACTATGCCGTTGTGAATGAAACACTTGTGATCTACACAGAATGTCGCAGAGATGAGAATGGTGTGTTAGTTGGCGGTAAACATATAATTCCAGAATATAGTTTTTAGTCATGGACGGCAAAATATCGGTTAATTTAAACTAAAAAGCTATATCCGGCACGTATACATACAATTCCGCAAATAAAAGTAAAAGCTTACTAAAGTGTAAATACCTGAACGCCAGAAGTTTAACACACCACAAAAAGATTACAGCTCTAGACTTTATTCATAACTCCAGTTCATACACTGTTGTAGCCAGTTCATAAAGTTGGGGCTGCACAACGATGTTTCGAACTATCCTTTCTTTTGATTGTCCGAACTAGCATATATATCCAGTTTATACACTGTTGTAGCCAGGTCATAAAGTTGGGGCTGCACAACGATGTTTCGAACTATCCTTTCTTTTGATTGTCCGAACTAGCATATCCAGTTTAGACAATGTTGTAGAGAGTTCATAAAGTTAAGGCTGCACAACAATGTTTCGAACTATCCTTTCTTTTGATTGTCCGTACTAGCATACATAGCCAGTTTATACACTGTTGTAGCCAGGTCATAAAGTTGGGGCTGCACAACGATGTTTCGAACTATCCTTCTTTTGATTGTCCGAACTAGCATATATATCCAGTCTATACACCCTTGTAGCCAGTTCATAAAGTTAAGGCTGCACAACAATGTTTCGAACTATCCTTTCTTTTGACTGTCCGAACTAGCATATATATCCAGTTTATACACTGTTATAGCCAGTTGATAAAGTTGGGGCTGCACAACGATGTTTCGAACTATCCTTTCTTTTGATTGTCCGAACTAGCATATATTTTGTAGTGACCGGAAAGCCAGCCGATGAGGTTTTTGTGGGTTTTTTATTAAAAACTGTAAATTTTCCCAAATTTCAGTTATACACCTCAGATACAGCAGGTTAGATGCGATTGGTATAGATCTACATATATCAACTAAACACCGGCTTTATGCTTATGCCGACCACTAAATTACAATATAGTGTTCTGAGTTACACTGAGATTTTATAGAGATTTACAGTGATATCTCCCATGTCCCGTTAGTTGGATAGGCGATTTTAATTATCCACTAATCAAGTGTTGAATCTCTCACATATCCCCAGTCTGGGGACTACGTCAGTGTCATGAACTCATTACAAACATCGGGTCTAACACAGTTGGTATTGTTCAATACTCTCGGATCAAATATGCTTGACCTTATAATCACAAATTCTGTCCTTAATATGTTTAATGTGCATGCTTAGGAACGAACCACTTTCTGATTCTGACCATTTATTGTTAAACATTGCAGTTTCGGGAAGTATTTACGAGACTGATTGTAACACCATGGGAATCCTTTAAACCGAACTTTTCAGCTTTTGACAGTGTATTTTCTCTATTTACGTGGAAGCACTCTTGTATCGGGTTGTTTCGATTAATGGCAACTTCAAGCTTTTGCTCTGTGTCATAGACTACGGTTGTGAAGTTTTTGTACCAAAGACGATGGTTGTAGTAGCACAAAAATCCTTCAAATATCCTCATTATATTAAGCAGATGCAGAAGAAAAAGTTGCGACTGGCATCTGGAAATTTTAGCGAATACAAACAGTTGTCTAATCAATGTTCGACTGCGATTTTGAAATTCAAGCTAAATCGAGAAGGTAACATTATCGAAAATGGGAACTATAAAAATTTCGATATATAAATAACCGGGTTTAAGGCCAGTTTTGGTGCGATAAAGTGCCCTGATGGTTCATTGTAATCTGCTGATAAAACTTTTGCTAATATTAACACTGATGTTTTTTCTTCCATATATTCGCTGTTGATAATAATATACCTACATTTGTTGATATAACAGCTGCCAATCAACCTCTCTCTTGGGTTGCATTTTCTCCGAAAACCACACATAAGTATATGGGTACGCTAAATTGTAAACTGAATCATTCACCAGATAGACTACCTCATTCTTTTTGAAAAAATGTAGAAACCTCACTTTGTTTCCCACTAGCACACCTTTTTGAGCAATCATTTATCACTGCTAGTCTGCTAAAACTATGGCTTTGAGCATAGGTAGTTTGAGTGTACAAAAATGAGATCCATCTAATCCCATCGATTATCGCCCAATATCATTGATATATCAAGTTTCTGCAAAATCATGGAATAAACGAATAAATCAATTATTTTCTTGCCCAGAATAACATCATTATTCCAGACCAACATGGATTTGTATCAAACAACTCAAGTTGTACTCAGCTGCTCCAATGCATGAAACATTGGTGCACTGTAGTTGATGAAGAAAAATTACGTTGATGATGTTCACCTTGATTTTGCAAAAGCTTTCGATATTGTTCCGCTCAAATAGCTACTTCTAAGGCTATCTAAGTGCGATATAAGCGGTTATTAATATATTAATGGATACGAGCGTACCTAGCGGACCGAAAATTCTACGTAAGGGTAAACCATTGCTTATCTGAAGAACAGAATGTAACTCAGGGCAGCGTTCTTGGCCTTACTTTGTTTTGTATATAAATGTTCTTGTCATAAAATAACGTACACTGCAAATTATATGCTGATAACTTAAAACTTCATGTCAATTTAAAACGAACAGACCTGCATGCAGCGGCTGATGAACGTAGCAATCAATTCTATTGATTCATGGGCCAGTGAATGGCAACTTTGCTTATCGTATGGCATGCTTGCATTACTTTACAGTGGCTTTAGAAACTCGCAGATAAATTATCAAATACTAAACCACAGTTTAAATATGATATCTCATTTAAAAAACCTATGGGTTTCAGTGTCTAATCTGCTGAAGCCAGACATTCACTGGACCGTTGTATGTCTAAAGTCGTAACGTATTATTAACATGTTATTTCGTTGTTTCAAAAATTTTATTATCATATTCTGTTGACTGCGTACATGTCTTATGTAATACCCATTTTATAATATAAATCGCCGGTGCGGTTTTCATGTGCAATAAGAGACATTGGTAAAGAAGATACTTTAATAGAAGTATTTTGGCCAGAACAGGCGTACCGCACGCCACATGCTTAGACAAACTCAAATAGCCTAACTTAAATCCCTTAGACTTGAGACGTCCGCACGCTGATTTACTAGTGGATTTGAAATCAATTATAATTTTTTCGACTGGATATAAGGATTTTTTTGAACGGTTTTGTTTTAATTTCACAATGGTCATAATTTTAAGATGAAGGAGTTCACAGATTTATTGCTAATCTCTATTACGTAATTATGAAGAAGTATTTAAATAAGCTGGATGAGTGCTGCTTGTAACATCCGTAGCACAATGTGATATAAAACTATGAAACGTCACAAATAATGTAAGCTTTGTAGTGTCACCGCTTTCCGTCCATTCACAAATTTGTATGCATGATTGTCCAGATTACTCGCTCACACTCGTGATATCGCACTTGTCTGAACTTTTTGCAAACCGTGTGTATAAATCTCATAATTTCGGCATGCATAAATGGTACAATAATAATCTTAGAAGTTATTCGGCTACCTCTTTGACGTGGAAATCATTGGCAACGACTGGGCAATGGTACAATAACAATCTTAGAAGTTAATCGGCTACCTCTTTGACGTGGAAATCGTTGGCAACGATTGGACATTATTATTATTATTATTGATGCTATTGTTGATTGTGGTTTTTCTTTGTACAGTCCTGGTTTATGATTACGTTTGCCTTTTGCCGACATATTTAAATAACCGCACACGACTGATATGCGCCGCATTTCGGCAATGTGTGAAACAAAATTTAATAATTTATGTATTGTGCCCTAGGCGTAATCAATGAAAATGTGAAGCTTATCATGTACGTTTCGTAGTAGTCACGCACATTCCAGCAGCGCCTGGATTCGGAACAGGCACCTAGTCGTTAGGGTGGAAGGGGAGACGACACCCTCACTCCCGGAAACTGTTGCCACATAAGAAACAATGAAAATATCATTTTAAGGGCGAAAAAATAGAATGAAACCAAATGGCTTGGTAATCGTTCGTCGTAGGACATTTGTTAGCTGGCTAAGTGGCGCAGAGTCATATGAATACTTGGACGCTGTTGCAAGACAACAATCCATCGATGGTAAGGATTTTGCTGCGTGTTAAGCTGGGATTATGGCATCGGTCGTATGCACATATTCTAATTTATACATTTTGTCGACATAGCTTATACGTTATAGATGTCGAGACGTCTAAGGGTATATTTTTTCACTTTTAGAACACTGTTACAAATGAAGTTGAAAATAATAATCGTATAATATAATCAATTACATTATATAATGCACTGATCGGAGAACACATTTTATCGGAATAAACTAAGGTCGAGCGGGCCGAATTTCACATCCTTTAATGACAGGTTTTGAAATAAGAATGTTCGCAGATAAGTGTGAATACATAGTCATGTATATATTTTTCAGTGTATATACACGAAAATAGCTGAGGC
>JASANE010026001.1:0-83722 GCA_030248225.1 Trileptium ribeirensis
CACGAAGATGATGTAAATAAGGGTAGCACAAATTGTCACTGTGGTCCACGGTGAGTTTCTGCTCACTACCCGAACGTATTCTGGGTATCCCCATCGCCGTAGGGCCCGCGCCCGATAGCCGTTGACAAGCAGCCACGGGCTCCGAGATCTGCTGCTAGATACAAACTTGTCTCTAGTTTCCAGCAAGAAATCGAAGTTTCAGATATAAACAGCATCTCTGGTTTCCAGTCTCGAAGATACCAGTCCGTCTCTTCGGATGCTAAGTACAAACCGTTCCCTAGATTTAAACTATCTATGTTGCCATGATACTAACCGGTCTCATGGTGGTATATGTTAGTTACCTGATAACAAACGGTAAACTTGTTAAAAATACTTACATTAAAAATCGAGCAATCCACCGATCTCAGCTGAAAATTCGTTGATAATATTAGCGATGGAACCCACCACTTTCTTGGAAATATGATAACCATCTTTGCGAAACATAGTCTTATCCGGAACGTCTTTACTGAAGTACAGCCAGGTGGTACCAAGAAATACAAAGTTATCGATACAGTCATTGAGTTGTTCAAATAAACCGTTGATTTTGTAGGCCGCCTGACCCACGCGTCTGAACTGTTGATACAGTAATGGGACATTGGGCTGTATTTTTCGTTTTCTCCATCGAGGGAATAGGAACTTTGGAGGAAACGGAATTGAAATTTGAACAAAAATTGTTCGTGCGTAAATGAGTGTTGCATATATTCTCGATAGCGCTATACAAAAGTTTAAGTGTTGTTGGCAAGTTTCTGGGAACTTTTTGACAGCGACGTTTATTAGTACGACGATTAAAGACAGCCGGTGTATTAGCCAAATCATTGACTCCCGCATAAATAAAGACGACGTTGTGATAAGGAAAAGAGTCAACGTTTCCCCAAATTTGCAATAATCTTTTACAGTAAAAGGTTATAGACGAAAAAGATATGCGAGGACGAATAAATTTTAAGTTTGAATCTCCGATTAAAACAGCGGTCATACTAATATATGTTTTGTTAAAAGCAGGCAATAAAAGAAACAATGAAACAACAAACAAACTGTTAAAAAGTAGAAAAATGTTGTTTGTATTATGGGAATATTTTGGTATGGGAATAGTTTGGCAGTGTGTTTGTATAAAAACGAAAAAGAATAAATTGGTCCAATAATTTTTTGTTCAGTTGGCTGCTTTCAATCACATGCAAACCTTTGTGTTGTGTCTATCTCAAAGCAGTGTGCGTTTTAAATGGATTTTATAGATGTAGAGAAAGGAGTTGTTCAAAGGCGCATAAAAGATTTGACTGCAGAGTTTACTGATTTACCAAAGGGCTTGAATCATAAGTATGACGAGGGCATTAGAGCGATAAAACTTATGCCAGAGGAAAAGCTCGCACCATTTTTAGCCTGTAAATTTTGCAGTAATTGTTTCGTTTGGTACAATATTATAAAATACAAATGGGTAAATCAAAGCGCTATTTCCTCAGTCAAAGTGCACCAGAAGAGTTGCCCTAAAAGTAAAGGGTTGACTTCAATAAAGGTTGCGTTTGAGTCGGCGGCGCAGATTGACGACATTGAGCATGTTCTGCCGAAGGCAAAAACCGCTTGGAAGAATCATGTTGCTGTGTTGGTGTCGGAGCACCCTACTGTTTCAGTGAAGGCCTGCGCTGAAATTGCAACTTCATATGCAAACTACGCAGCACAGTACACTCATAGAACTAGAACTTTAAGAAGCTTTTCTATTAGCAGAAATTACGTAACTGACGGCGTCTTGCGGCAGGGTGCAGAATCTCATCTAAAATTAAGAAAGTTGTTTGCCCTAGCGGCCACAAGCAAACATTGGGGGGTGTCGAGCATCGGTCGACACGAACATAGGTGCTCCTACGGGGGCAATACAGCGTGCGGATTAAGTGACAATTGGGAGTGATATCAGTTTCCGTTGTATCTCCAGAACCTTCCAGACACACCACATACTTCGGAGTTTACCAACAAACTGTTTCGTACCACAGTCAATGCACACGAAGGAGGCTTTTGTTACCCATTGTTTGTTTGTTCGGATAACGAAAATAACATGTGTGCTGCATTTGATGGCCGGTACAGCACCGGTTTCAATTTTGGTGGGCGTATAGGATGTATAGAACATGCATTATCTATTTGCATCAAGGACGTATTTTAAAAAAATCCAGAAGCTAATTTAGCTCAATTGCTGGAGAGAATGACAAGAATCGAAAATTTCTATAATCGTCGTGACGATAAGGCTAAAACGTTGTCAAAAGCTATTCAGGAAAAATGTACCACTCGCCCATGGCGCTTTCATCACGCTCGCTTAAAGTCTGCTCTTGAAAACTATAACGTATTTCAAAAAGAAGCGAATGAAACTGTTGCAAACAACATTCCATCGTTGTTTGTTCTAAAGCCTTTAGCAACTGTGACTCAGTATTGTAAATCGTTTTTTGACCGCTCTGAAGTTCAAGGCCCGACGACACATCTGTTATTTTTAAACTATTTGTCACTAGATATTCAACTGTTCAAAATAGAAGCTGATTCTGCCGGCATGCCTGTATTGCTGCGAAAAGTTTGATTGAATCTACGAGCAACCATGGCTGAAAAACTGCGGCCTTTTTGCGTATCAAGCTTTGCACAAGCAGCATCTTATTTGTCCGGCGTAGACGTTCCTACAAAAAGCAGACAGTGAATGCAGCGGTTTTAACGCAGCAAAAATGCTGCTGAACGCAATTTCTACATGTCATGGAATGATACCCTAGACAGCTTTGACCAAAACGTACATTATTATCTCTTACAATTATTGCTCAGGATGACCGAGACCTCTGGTATACAGGAGCGCAGTGAGGAGGTTCTGACAAACGAGCCTTCCACATCCCATGGTGATGCTTTTGACGAGATTTTTGCTCCTACGCGTACAAAGAAAGCAAGGATTGGCATTGATATACAATTATTTGACGAAAAAATGGTGTTTGAGCCTTCGAGACATCCCTTTAACCATCCGCTACAATTTTGGAGTAATGCGTCATACCAAATCTTCAGCTGTGTGCCAGAATACTTCTCTCTGTACCTATTTCTTCAGCTACGATTGAACGTATTTTCAGCGAAGCAGGAATGATTTTATCAAAGCTTCGTAAAAGAACACGGCCCTGTGTTCTACAAGCTATAATTAACTTAAATATTGCCAGAAACTAAACTCTTTTACAAGCAATATCGAGGTTACTTCGGATGAAATTGATGCTTATCTGAACTCCATTGACTCGGAAAATTGCTCTGCAAATGAGGATTCGGAATAGTTAACTAACAAATGACGCCATGAGACCGGATAGTATCATGGCAGCAGAGATTGTTTAAATCTAGGGAACGGTTTGTACCTAGCATCCGAACAGACTGGTTGGTATCTTCGAGACTGGAAATCAGAGATGCTGTTCGAATCTGAAACTCCGATTTCTTGCTGGAAACTTGAGAAAGTTTGTATCTAGCAACAGATCTCGGAGCCCGTGGCTGCTTGTCATCGGCTATCGGGCGCGGCCCCTACGGCGATGGGGATACCCAGAATACGTTCGGGTAGTGAGCAGACTCACCGTGGACCACAGTGACAAATTGTGCTGCTTTTATCTACATAATCTTCGTGCTCCATACATCGTCAATTCTTTTCAACTTATTTCATAACTGAAATCTAGAATCTGATGTCGTGGAAATTTCCACAATATTATCGTGGAAATGGAATGGAAATCCAAATTCCATTTCCACGACATCCCTGATATCGTTGCTTTATTGCATATATCGTTATTACTGAAAATGCGTATTTCTTCAGGACGCGTTTGATTTCAATTGCCATGAATAGCCGAACTATGAGCAGTAGCACGGAGCTTTGTTATAGCCGCTATTCGTTAGAACGATCATATTTGATTTGACCTCAAAATACCTGTGGGGAGGTGCAGGAGGCATGTTAACCAGGGAGGGAGCCCAAATTTATCTGGTGCACAGGTCGAAATCATGACAAGACAGAAATAAACACAACCATTTATAATCCTCTTATAGAGAAATACATTTGTCATGCATAACGTTAAATAATTTTTGTCAGAGCATCCATATTGGAGCCATGACCAAAAGTTCAACAAATACTCCAAAAAGTACATTTTCAAGATGTTGACTATTGTTTCCTTCATGAGGGAGAACGATAGCCTTATAGTGTTATTTCATTAATCAATTAAAGACGTTGCATTCACAGTTTTAAAGCTACATTAATATGTCGTTTTAACGCTGCAGGGGCTAACAATGCTAAATGTTCACAAAAATGGTCAAATTCTGGGTTTTATATTTACTTGCGCAAGTTGATTTTTCGCGATACCTCTGGGAATGTTGCGCGCACGATGCAAGACAATTAAAGCAATTACTGTACGTAATATTGGCCCATAACGTGAAAATATAATAGCTGAAACTGAAAGTTTTCTTGAAAGTTAGGTTTCCAGTTTAGATAATTTCTTATATTATTTTTGTCAATGGAACTAGTCCTATGATTGTGATATTTGCTAATATTGGGGTATTACTGTTGTAGTATTGTGTTTCTACGTGAATGGAGATCAGAAGTTACATTTTATTCGGTCCAACCCCGCTCCAAAAAATTGATATTGATTCATAACACACGAAATAAAAATAAAGGGTGGGAGAGACTTGTTAGTAGCCTCAGGGTGATTTAATAAGGCAGTTATTAGTGATGGGCAGGGAAAATTGTTGTCGTATCCGATTATCTGTGCAAATTGTGGGATATATCGGATAATCCGGATATTGATCACCACATCCTGAAATTTCAAGCCTTTAATGTAATCTTGAAAAACTGTGTACTAGAATTTGTCGTTCACAACTACGGATCTATTTTATGATGCATACACAAAGGATTTGAGATATAAATAAAAATTGTTTTTTGACAAAACGCGTTTGCCCCAATAATTATTGTATAGGCACTACGTCAACGATTAAGCAATTATACTGAACAGTTTTTAATTTGTAGTGGTCATCATTCCAATTTATATTTAATGTTAATTTGCTCAGAATAAGGCTGAAATTTTAGAATAATTTGGGTAACGTAGGAAATTAGAAAGAGGTACCAGGGAGCCGTCCAAGCCAACTGGAAATCAGAGTTGCGGGACTGTCCAAAAGCTAAAAATTTGCAAGTATAGTCCGAATATCCATGGCTAAATACCTAATATCGGACAAAATAGTTTGTATTAACCGAAGTTCTTATTTGAATTCAGAAATCTCCAGGACAATATGCAACGTCACAGGGTATCATTTTAAAAATTACTTTTCATTTTGAAGATATTATGGTTAAAATTCTTTTGTTCAAATTACAATATTGTCTTGAAAGCAATATTATAT
The DNA here is from genome assembly GCA_030248225.1 of Trileptium ribeirensis. Lineage (NCBI taxonomy): Eukaryota > Metazoa > Nematoda > Enoplea > Enoplida > Thoracostomopsidae > Trileptium > Trileptium ribeirensis. The sequence continues at coordinate 5,392 of JASANE010026001.1, forward strand.
ATAACCAACAAATTAAGACAAACTGATGTTCTGAAATCAGGATTGTTGATCCTAAACCACGTAAAAAATGCTGAAAATGTACCAAATATTCGTGTTGAAGTCAAGGTATTAGGTGTTCTGAAATACCTATATATAGATCGTTCTTGATGCTCTGGAAACAGTACAAACCAGGGAAATGAAAACAGACTACATTCTGGAAATCGAGCTTGTACAGCTAAATCGTTCACGGAGAGGTCCCACAAATAAGTGATGTAAAGCAATAATGTATATTTCGATAGCAAATTTCGGGCAGTAGTTTCTGGAAGCCTATGCCGTGAAATGTAAATAAGCTGCGAAACACACGTACGACGTTTCAAGAATTTAGCAGAGAACCCTTAATACCAGTTTGACCCGGAAGACGGGGGCATAACTATTAGCGTTCAATCAAAAGCCACATCGTCATTCCATTTTTATCAAAATAAAAAGAATTTATCTAAATCTGTCTATCCGACAACGAGTTATGAGTTACATCGACCGTTAAAAAATTTCCGCGATTTTTCCTAAGGTTAAAAACCGCGAGTCTCAAAAGATGAGCCCGGCAATTGCGAAATTTCGACGGGTTTGGTTTACACAGATTAAAAATCCTCCAAAAATTAAAACGGTAGATCATTAATGAGTATAAATCTCCTTGTAAATACAGTTTTGTTTTAAAAATGGAAGTATTTCGGGTTGCCAACAAACGGTAAACTGATACGGTAACTTGAAGTGCTTTCGACTACTTGACCTACGGCAAATATATACATTAAAATCGACCGCCTCTCACAAGTGGCGAAAATGACTACAATAGCATAAATAGCTCAAAAATATTGAAATCCCATGATAGATTTTCCATTCCATATGTTCATGGGCCTCCATGGAAATTCCCTCATTTGTTCGGCAATTGGGAAGCCCAAAATAGCTCGCAAAGCTGACACAAATATGGACCAACCAAATTGCAGCGTTACGTATGCTGCAGCGAAAGCAACCGCCATGTCCAGCATCATGAGCAAATAAAATGTCACAAAAAATCCCACCGGTAAGGAAGTGAAGCACGTCCCGCCGAAACCAGAAGACAGTTTGCCAAAACAACGCAGAATTTCGTCACAGGTCAAAACTGGTAGGAAGATAACACTATGCGTGAGTCCACTTTAGGTGCGTACACCTAAGTTGTTCTTCTGTCAAACCAGTTCACGATCGTAAAAGATATGAACGCGAACCAATCACGATTTTCCCTTATGTACGAGTACACCATTTGTGATGCAGAAACGGCGTAGGCGCTGTTTGCAGTCACTATTTTGAAATTTAGCATTGCATTTTGCTGACCGTGTACAAGTGAAAACGCAGTTACCAATCGCATTTTTCTAGTATGCTATAATACACAAATAGGCCAGGAACATAGAAGTCTGATTCAAAATGTCTCATGTTTTGTTGAACGCGGACAAACGTGCTAAATGAACAAAATGTCACCTAAAATGGCCTCACGCATTAATATATGGTACCGATCCAACTAGATCCTAAAGTGTCGTCAGCTTGCAGCTTCTGCCAGGCCAACGGTGCAACTGTCGCTCAAGTCATGGACGAATGCAAAATCTTCACGAAGATTTGCATTATGTGGCTTCAAAAACCCAGTCATCGCTTTACGACAACCGGAAGATACCTGTGCAAGACCGGGATCGTATGCTAACACTAGTCGTCTATGATCGTTGCGGTCATAAGGATGGAACGACAACAAGTGAGATTATAAAGCTCACAATTTACAAAATCTGGATAGTCACTGAACACAGACTATCCACATTTGCTGAATTTCAAATTATATATACAGTGGGTACACTTTCACATACTTTGCGCATAGTGGAAATATTCCTAAGGTACTTCGGCAAAAGCCAAATGTAAAATCATTGCTGGTGGGCTCTAAAGCCACTTTACATGGCTAAATAGACAAACGTAAACTAATGTTAAACAGCAAAGTTAGATGCTAGAAAACATGCATACTGGACGTAAAAGAAGCATTTAAATATCCCAGAAAATATACCAACCGTCATATCATTAACCTAAAGCAGTCTAAATACTGGATACTACTAAATTCTAGTACCAATCTAGTTCATTGTATCTTTCCTAACTCCAAATCATACAACAGGTGGCACCGATACCACAATAAATTTCTAAACAGCTTGTGGTGGTTTGTTATTAGCGAGCAATTTCCATTTATATTAAATCTAGTTCCTAACCTAGTATCTCACATGCGAATGCAATCGGAGAGAGTGTCGTTTCATTTATATGTCGCCATTTTCTGTAATCACTTGTAGCATGCTGTGTTTGATGTACACATACCATACAAAACCTCTGAAACACTGAACCCATTTAAAACCTAAACATTCGTCGAGCATAAACCCAACGAAAAAGGGTACGAATGAAGATTTTTGGTCCCTAGATGACCAAGCCATCGTATTGGACCACCCGAAAATTATAGGGTCAATCATAATGCCCTGATGCCATACACAACCAAACTACCGAAACATTCAACATTCTGGAAATCCGATTAATTGTCCTAAACCCACTGTAAAAATCTCAAAAACCACGAAATATTCGTGCCGCTCGCTAGATAAGTGAACCACTGTATTCAGTACGCCGAAAAACTAATATATAGACCATTCTTGGTGCCTCTACACAACAAGTAACATAACTACTTAAGACAGACTATAATTCTGGAAATCGGGTTCATTGTAAACACATTGAAAACATGTCGAAAGTAAACACTTGAAGCACTACGAAACGGTATGATATAGTCAACAAGGACTCTAAGATAGTAAAACCATCATATCCAACGCGCTTGATAACCTAACAGACACTAGGTTTACGGTAAAAACACACAATAACATTCCGAAATTTTAAAAATCAGTACTGCTGGTATAGGGTCGACGAAGCATATTCAGCGTAACAGCGGCGCAGAGAATGGTCCACAAAAAAATACCGGCCAGCCAAGTCGTAAATTCTGTTTTTCGGTGCGAAGCCTGTGTCGCGACATATAGACGGCAAAACACAGGGACCCCCGCATGGCCAGATTTGACAAAGTATTTTTTTAAAAACCTGTTTTTGCCATTTCGACTCGGAAGATATTATTATCATCACTTACAATATTATCGCTGTAGAACAAAAAATTTTATCTAATTTTTTCCTGAAGTTGAGTTATGTGTGACAGCGACAGTTCAAAAAATTTCACAATCTTTCTCTTAGCGCACTCAGCGCAAACTCCTATCGATTCGCTCGCTCCGTTTCAACAAAAAATTAACGACTAAAATAGAATTCAGAATGACTTACCAATAAGGTATGCACTCTGGCGATGGATATATAGCACTGGCAGTTGACTGTCGCCTTTAAACGGATACAAACGATATCGAATTGATGGCTTCCTTGCTTCTGCAGGCTCGTTATAAGTAACAACGACGCCGTTAAACTTGTTGGTATCTTCTGCCAGTTTACCACTTGGTTCAAAATTAGGTTTCCGCTTATCTTCTGCTATGCCGTTACTGGCATTACTCGATTCACCCTTCTGACCCCATTCATAGGTTTCATGAATGTCGTCGTTGCGCGAGCTTCGCCGATAACCTATATTATTTGGTCGTTGTTTCATATTACCACCAGTTTTAGAATTGTCATTGTACCGTGTTTTACTATGAGCAGCAGTGTTATCACATGAATGTCGGTTATAATGATCGGCGTTAAACTGCGAGTGATTCCTATTGTACCTTTCAAGATGCGACTCATATTCATTTTTGTTATTCCTATTTCTCGGACTTCTGCTCTGACGCGTATGGCGTTGGCGATCATAGTATCTCGTACGACTGTTGTCATCCATTGTAGGATCGCCTTTTTTACCAAGGTTTCTAATGCTGTAACACATTAATATACTAGTACTCGCAAGCGAGGGTGAACAAATGAGTTTTTAATTATAAGATTTTGTTTTGTGCAATCACTTGTAGTAAGCTGTGTTTTATGCATATACCACCCTAAATCCTCTGGAGTTCTGAAAACAATTAAAAATCCCAAAACTTCGTTTACCCTAAACCTATCGAAAATAAGCGAAAACGCATAAGACCATTTTGACGCCCTGTGCGAAATACATAAGCAAGCCACTGAAGACAGAATATATTCAGGAAATCGGGTTCATTGACCCTAAACTCTTTGAAAACCAATGAAAAGGCATGGAATATGCGTGCTGATCTCTAGACAATGAAATCATTATATTCGGCGTTCAGAAACCCCTATATAATATACCATTCTTGGGGCCATGCACGCCATACATGACAACCAAACAAATGAAAAACTATATAGATTGGAATTTGGTTCGTCGATTGTAAAACACTTGAAACCCCATGAAATGGCATAATATAGTCAAGTTAGACTCTAGATAATATTATCAATAGAAATCTCGGACACATACTAGTTTCTTCAGTTTTGAATCAATACGGCTCTAGGTCTAAATTCTTAAGAGTTATCTTTAAATTGAGACAGTGGTATTATAAAACAGATTTTTAAATTTAAACTTGATGGTTATTAGAGCTGGGGAGCGGCGAAAATCTTATATGATCAGTGACTTGAAAGTTATACGCTTCGGTAAGAAAAATTATTGAAGCAGAACCGAGCGAAACGAGATGCCAGATGGCGCTCGTGGGAAAACTGTGAAAATTTCTTTTTTGCTAGCCGTTGCAGCCCATAGCTCATCTTCAAGTCTACGGATTTCGATAAAAAATGGATGATGATGTACCCTGTTGATGCTGAAGGATACCAAACCAAAATATTATAAAACTGGTTTTTAAGGATCTTTGTTAAACCTGGTCATGCGGTTAACAGCCCATAGCTCATCAGCCCATAGCTCATCTTCAAGTCTACAGATTTCGATAAAAAATGGATGATGATGTACCCTGTTGATGCTGAAGGATACCAAACCAAAATATTATAAAACTGGTTTTTAAGGATCTTTGTTAAACCTGGTCATGCGGTTACAATGTTGTGGAGCTCATATTTTGGGTCCACATATTTGGGTCTCATGGCCCATTTTAATACTTATTTTGATCCAAATCCTACACCCTATCAGAACCGCATAGCAATGCCTTTACAGAGGCTTATTTGTCATACAAAATTAGCCCAAAATTACTCATATATCTCTACCAGCTGCCGGATTTTTCGGCCTCGTCGGGATCAGACCCGAGCCCCTTTGGCCGCTTTTTCGGGGTGAAGCTGTTGGACCTAACTGAAGTTTACAAATGAGCTATCGTGCAAATTATTCCACCTGGGAAAAGTTGAGTTATGCGTGTAAAACTAAAAAAGCCAATAACGGAACTGTCAAATTTCATCCTGTCACGGCTAATACGATTTTTTGCTTCGCTTGTTTTACGCACTTGTTTATAGTTGACTGATAACAGATGCTGTAACAATAACAAAAACTTAAATAATAAAATCAAACCCGACTTTCTCAACATACATTTTCGTCAAAAACAAGAGCCCTGGATTTTAACCTTAATACCAAGAGCGTATGATATTTTGCTGAAGAGTATAATACCCTTCAATCCAATATATACTCAAAACTATGGCAACAAAAATTGTGAAACATTAACTGCAAATGTCTACAGTATTCGAGTTGCGGTACAACATCAAAGCTGAATGAGTTTACCACGGTACGTCTGTTTGAAATTATAATTTTTCATGAAAGCTGCAATCTGCAAAATCCAAAGATTCAGTCTTTTTGACAATTAGAGCACAAAAGGTCATATGGTTTTGAAATTTAATGTAATTATAATAGCCATAAAGTTGACTGCAATGTATTACTGGTTAAATATCACCTTCCTGAGACTTTGACGGGTGTTCAAAATGATTTAAGGCCTCCAAGCAGTCAGGGTAGACTAGTTAAAATCGCCCTTTTCTCCTCGCTGCGCGATTTTTAGTTATACTAGTAACTCGTACAGCGAGGAGAAACTGAGCTATTGTGGCTATGCTGACCTTATTGATGATTTTGTCGTCCAAATACAGATCACGAAGCCCGCTTAAACTCTAAAGATAGCAATTATAAACCAATAACACCTCAAAGACATCTATCACAATATAGTCATTTCACTCATATATCAAAGCTATTTCTTTTTCCAATGACAAAAAATACAAAAACTTTTGAAATCTATACACCAGAAATTTTAAGAAAAACAATTGAAACACAGCGAGCGAGGTTCCACTGAGGTCGGTAGGCGGAAAATCGTGAAAATTCGTTTTTGTCTGTTTCTGTCATTCATAACTCATTTTCTGGTAGATGGATTTCGATAAATTTTTTCATTTGATAACACATGTGATGACGATAGTTAGACGCACAATAAACACATAAACAATGATCCGTACTCACCATAATCTGAGGCCGACTGAGACCTTAATCCAACTGCGCAACCGCCTAAATAACTTTTCGACGTCCGATTTCTTGGAATCTAGTTCTCAAAGTCCCTAACCCGTTAATTTTTAATGTAATTGCTGCCAACCGGGTTCTGAATTCTTAGAATTGTAAAATTCGCTCTCTAACATAAATTTTAGTTTTTGTGTTAGGGAACCTCTTTTTATGGAATTCAAAACTAATTTTAAGATGTTACAGAAAATCCAACACACATACATTTGCGCTAACGGAGCTATAATACTTAAGGCACCCAAGTGCTATACTCAAATCCGATAGGTATCTAAACTACATCCTACTAGCAAACACATTAAAATTTTACATTGTTTTAAACTCTCTTAAAGTTATAATTTCCAAGAATTAAATAAAATTCTTATCTCAAATGGCCGAGGGTATGAGGTCCGTAACTTCTTAAGGAGTGGGCCAATTGAAGCCAAATTTGGTAAAGGCTATCTATGGCGTGCCTTGTGGCATTTGGCGTCAAAATCTTCATATGCCCAAACCATGCCCCTCACTGCCAGTTCTGGCCATAATTATACAGATTATGCTTTTTAAGCTAAGGATGCTGGGAATTTTTGAAGAGAAAACATTAAGTTTTAATTAGGGAACGACCGAATATTCGGTATTCGGCCGAACAGTAGGTATTCGGTATTCGGACGAATAGTTGGCATTATTCGACCGAATACCGAATAGTTCACTGGCCGCTATTAGTTGAAAAATAGAGTCAAAATCTGCCCACCAGATATCCTAATTTTACGGCCGGAGTCCTTATAATGATGCTGCACACCGCAAAATACGTCCAACGTGTTGCAACTTTAGTAAGACAAGATGCGATTGAGACTCATCAATTCAGTTCGCAACCGGATCGAATGTTCTGATCACCACAGTTGACAGTTATGTTCTTCATCAGTCGTGCACTATCTCGCTGCCATAATAGTTGCGAAATTAATACTTTGGGGTCTAAATGCAGCAGGATTTGTTCGTTTTCTTTGACACATCGTGAATGTGAAGTGAGACATCATGCCATGCCGTTCTACATACCTACACATAAGCCTAACCCTAAGTCTACCGCCCCCGAACACCACGCACTGAGCCGTTCTTTTTTTAACGATATCACTTCACGCACCAATTATCCCCGTTGTCCTGATAATGAAGTTATAAAAAAATCAATAAAAAAACAAAATTATAACTTCAACCTAACAAACGAGAGCACAAACCAAAAAATTCATCGAACAAAAACTATCGCTGACTCAGCAACACAACACAAAACGACCTGTTGCATGGTGCACGTACATACAGTAGTGGATTTATAGAGTTATAGATTTCTCATCATACATAGGTGTTGCGAACAACTATTCGGTATTCGGCCGAATAGTAGGGGCCGAATATTCGGTATTCGGTGTAATTAGGTATTCGGTCGTTCCCTAGTTTTAATGTTTTTCTATACAGAGTCAAAAACTGACGCTATAGACCACAACTACTGTACAGAGGAAGAGGACAGCGGACAGAGGAATCGAAAAGACAACCGTTGCCATGGAAAATTATGCCCGGTTGATAGAAACGAATACCACTACCAACGAACTGCAAAAACATCCAGGGATCGGCTGATGTCAATACACTCCTGAAGAGAAACCGGCAAAAAAATCATCCAAGGGTAAGGTATTGAACACCTGCCGAAAGAACAACTACGGCGCAGCGCCATCGCAGCTTGGTAGGAACCGAAAAATATCACCTTCAGAGAAGAGCTAATCGTACCAATCAAACGCACGGACCTTTTGGCCAAAAAAAGAAGCGGCCGAGAGAACCCTAGCGAGACTACAACCGCCAACGGTCGAAATTTGGACGGACGGCTCCGCTGAGAACTCAATCAAAAATGGCGATAGTGGAATACTCATCTTCAACAATGGTCAAAAAACTGAGATCTCAGACCCAGCAGGAACCATCACTTCGAGCTATACAGCCGAAATGCTGGCCATCAAAACGGGGCTACAATGTGCCATAGAAAACATTCAGCAAGCCGAGTCAATATACCTGTTCAGTGACTCCAACTCCAGCATACAACGCCTCAAATCCGGCCAGTCAAAATACAGAACCCAGCTGGACAGCGAAACGTGGGCAATACTTCACCAACTCGACTCCCAGAGAACAAGAATCCTGTTGCAATAGATCCCGGCCACTCCGATCTGGAAAATAATGATGAAGTTGACAAAATTGCCAAGCAGGCCGCAATGCTACCTCAAATACGAGCCCCAATCGACTACACAACGGCAAAAGCCTTCATCTCAAGAAAGGTCCGCAGCAAGTTCCAAGAAACCGTCAAGCACCGCACCTTGGCTACCATTCCAACAATAAACCCAGCCGAGCATACGCTGTCCAGAAAAATGCGAAGAACGCTGGAGCAGCTGAGGGCGAATGGTGAATGCCGACTCCTGCAATGCTACCACTACACAATCAGTGGCACACCGAATTAACGGATCTCAAGACCTGCCTACGTTGCAAGCAAGAAGACGTCAATGAAACGCATCTGATCGTCAGATGTCCTGCACACACACCACACTGAATTAGGCACCTGGGCCAAAACCCCTCGATTGAAGACCTATGTAGAAAACCAGTCGTGTCGAAGTCGCAAATATCTTATGTCACTTGTAGGTTGACCTGATGAGTATCCGGTCTATGGTTGTTGACTTCTTTGCATGAAAGCTGGTTGCGAAAATGTTAGTTACTGCACCGGTTTTGTTACAGGCATTTGTGTACGCATGGGTGTCCGCTGCGGTATTTGGGGGGACGCAATTTGTGTGCGCCCCTGTTAGCTGCAGAAAATGCAGCGTGATTATAATTACAAGATTGTTCTTGCATGCTTTGACCACAACTGAAATCACTCGCATATACCTTGCGGATGGTGTTTCGGTAGCTTAGAAACAATGGGTTAATGAACCGGTGAGGGAACTATTATACACAGGCATACCACGTTGAAAGCTTGGGGAACCCTTGTTTCTATTGCTTCTGAGCTCCGAGCGTTCCCTATAGTACGTAGAACGAGTACTTAAAGGCGCTTGTCCTTGCCCGTTTGAATCTTTTTGATCTGCTCATTGGAGAGTTCGATGGCAATTGCTTTGTGCAAAGTTTCGAAGGTATCATCTTTGGCAACTGGCATTCGATCGCGAATATTGTTTCGTAAACCGGTTGCAAATGTTGAGTTGAACAAACTCTGCAATGCTATGTCAGACATAGAATCACACAATTTGTGTTTACGAGCATAATACCTCAGATTATCAACGAAATCTGTAACAGTGCCTCGTGTATACCTGATCTCTCGCCTTATTTAAATGTTTCGCAAAGGATTTAGGCCGGTCGAAACGGATATTGAATTCTTCGACGAGTCGTATAGTGAATCAGGATTATTTGTCTAAAATTGGTAAATAGTTTTCAGTTTTACTCACAATCGTGATATTAAACAAGCGCTTTTTTTTGCTCTGGAATATCATCACCTATGCAAGCTAGATTAAATTGATGTGCGTAACAGTCAAAATTGCAATCGCCATTATATATGGCTTAAGATTCCGAATCTTTCTTTGTGTCCTAAATAATTATCGGCAGCAATAATATTAGCAAAATTCGCTGTCGCAAGAGAATCAGTTGGTTTTTCGCATCAACAACTATTATCCGAAAGTTTTAAAAATATTGGCCCGTTTTTTATTATTATTGTTGCCTGCTGTCGTTAAATGAAATTGCATGGCTCTACACCGTTATTCGTGGGAAACCAAGGTATTGTTGTTGAATTAATTTGTTACACCGAAATTATGCCAGCGTGACCACCATATGTGAAGAGGCGGTGTTGTGTCGCGCGCTAATCCCTATTGATGGAGGTTGTCGACAATCGGAACGCGAGTTCTTCACTGAAAATTGTGGGTAAGCGTCAAGGAGTGGAACGCGATGACACTTCGCAGCGTGCAACAAAAACTTCAACACAGTTCTATAGGTTTTTTAATTACTATAGGCCCTTTAGGCCCGCGTTAGTTTATAATTGTTCGCAACAAACACGCAGTGTTTTACTTCTACGTATTACTAACAATTATACCAGTATTAGCATCAATAGTGGTAAACGAGACCTTTGTTGTAATCGAGCCTTTAGAGATCAATAAAACAAACTATAGTTTGCCTTCAGATCGATAGTAAACAACGAGATCAAATGCTTTTTCTTCAACTACGAAGTTAACCTTTCATAACAAAACCCCTATATTACATTGAATTATATGTGTAAAATAATCCAGCCGGTAGCTGATCAAGATACAACCTATTCGTCAACAAACTCAAGAAGTCAACAGTAGTAAGAAACTAAAATTTAAAATTAAATATAATTTATGCTAATTAGACATGATGGGAAACAAAGAACAAGCTGAAACACACACGAAAACATATTAATATAATTTTTAATTATACATGAACACATATTGAACAGGAAACATATAATAAATGAAAATGTGTGTATTAATTATCTGTAATATGTATGTTTTTACAGCATGTATTATGTATGTTAATATGTATGTAGCAATATTATTAATATGTGTATTTGCATATTATTACATACATGTTCTTATGTTTGACAGTTTTAACTGTTATATTTTATTCTTTCAAAGGGGGTAGGGGATGGATAAGTAATTTCTCATGACAGCTATCGGATATTAAGTGGGGACGAAATTCGCCATCGAAGATTGCTGGGAACGAGGTGTGGCCAATAGAATGCCGGTGGGGGTAGTCGGTTGGCTCGCGTCCTTTACTTTTCGTGATCAGTACTCATGCCCTATATTTCACGTTGACGCACTCTTGGTTCAGATATTTGAGAACTAACACGTAGAGAACAATGTTATTACAGATAAGATAAAACATTACAGCACAACTCTTATGCGTTAAAACCGCAAGCTCTGGAGGTACATTCTTTTAATACCGTTATTATAAGATAACGCCTTATATATTTACCGATAGTATTTAAGCGGCTTAGACTTAGCTTAGGCTTGCCCAACAAGTCACGCTACTAACCACAAACCCACCTGATATTTCTCGCCAGGGTTGATACTCACTCAACACTTTGGGGCCGAAGTTTTAAAATATTACTATTAGTAGTAATTAATAGACCATTGTTATAATAATTATATGCAACTAAGTTTTTACGAGGAGGATTACATTACTAATGTACAAAAACAAGTAAAAGTTATTAGTTGTGAGTTTGCATACACTTACTACAGCTAGATTTAGCAATAACCAAAAGCGCTCTACCCGCGCGCCATTCTTTACGCCATTTCAATATTTGTTTTGAAACTCAAAAACACGATCTCAACAATTATACCGGAACTCCATAAAACTGACGTAATATTGGCTACAGGACTACCCTAAGATACTAGCTAAGTCACCGTTCCGCCGAGACAAAATAAAAACAACAAATACAAGCATAATTCTTTGTATATGCTTGTCAATAGCACCCACACTCTACGAACTAAAAGAAACAATTGACTTAAAAGATTATGCAAGCGCTAAGTACAGGTTAGCGACTAAACCAAAAGAATGCATTTTATGCAAATTAGTAAAACAAAATACAACAAAATCCCAACTTTTAAGAACTGAGAATTTAGGGACCAATAAATGAATGAAAAATGTTAAAGCCCTGAATTTAGATTTTTTAAGGGATTTGGACCCAAGGATTTCTACGAAGGGTGTAAAAAATTAAAACAATCTCCCTTTTTCCAATTTAAAACTGTGTTTTTCAATTTTTCACTCATTATGTCTCTCCATCCCTTCTACGTCCTTATTATTTTTGTTTTGTTTTCTTGTTTTCGCCTCAATTGCTACCTACTTTGCATATTTTTTTTTCTTATTTTACCTTTAATTTGTTATTTTAGCTAACATACAGTTAGCTTGTTTTTCAGTGAAGTTGTGTAGTTGTTGAGGTGGAGTGGGGTGCGTTTGTTAGCGGCAGTGTAGTTGTTCAGGTGGAGTGAGAGTGCGTTTCTTAGCAGCAGATTCGTTCGGTTTTCAAGCTTAATAGTTACAGCATAAAGAATTGCGCTAGATCCTACTTTGCTATTATTTCCCGGTTTACAATTTTATTTTGGAAAAATATTATTACTGAGGTTATGGCTATGTATATTGTTAAGTACCTACTTGTGAAGCTAACACGAGCCTGAACGTTAATTCTTTAATTGAGCAAATAACACAGAACCATAAAATATTCGTTAAGTTTCCTAAGAAAGGCGTATTTCTTACAAATCCGAAGCAAAGCCATAAAATAAACCATAATTATCGTTCCGATATTCAGTTAAAAGATAATAAACCGGTTGAACTATTAATCTTGACTAGCTAGGTAACCTATTTTACAAAAATAATTAAACTACAAACTGCAAGCACATTTCGCATAATTCTTTTATATGGAATTAATAATCACAAGAAGTAGTAAAGCTAAGCGCAATTCTTTTTACGCCGTAACACTAATAGGCAATAATCAAAGCCGGAAGAAAAGCCTTTGTACTCCGACGCGATAACAGAACAACCCAACTCGAAGCCAAACTAAACTAAACTAAAATTCAACAAAAATTCGGCTAACATATTGTTAGCTAATTGCATACATAGTTGTAATTTATGCAAAACAGGTAAAAGAAAGAAAACGAAAACAAGGAACAAAACGAAAACAAAGACGCAAAAGGGAAGGAGGGGTATAACAAATGAAATAATGATAACTCTGAGTCTTTAGGAAATTTTGGGGTTTTGGGGAGGGTTTTCACTGGGATTCCTGTTATTTTATGATGGAATGATGGGGGTAGGGTTGGAGGATTGTTTTTATGACGGCTATCGGTAATTAAATGGCGGATTCGTCACCAAAAATTGTGGCCAGTAGAATGCCGGGGAAACGAAGTGGTCCTTGTGCGTGTGCCTATTTATTTCTAAGCGATGCGGCGACACCAGTTGTACTCAGTCTGGTTTCAGCTAGTTAACCACCAAAACCGCAAGTAAAAATGTTTATATAAAATGATTAGAACACAGATAAGGCACAATTCTTTAGTACCACCAGCCTTAGCTCAAACCACTGATATCACCGATAAGTCTCAATCTATTTCTGACTAGGCCACTATAAACCCAAGGCTTAGTTCTTTAAGCCTAAACACCTGCGTTTTATTTGGGAAATAATATTACTATAATTATTTAACACTGATATTAATGTTACTGTGTGTGATATAATCTAGTTCTTACTCACGTAGCAGCCCTTCACTTTACATCGCAGCAGCTCCTTCTTTGGAACTCTAGTCCAATAAATAAAATCCGAAATATCCAAACTCGCTGAGAATACCCCTACAGCCTTATACTAAGCACATAGTTCTTTGTGTGGAAATCATTACGAATAAACAAAAAGCATTATAGAGAATATAACGTCGAGAGCGCATTCTTTGCGCACCAAAATCGGTGAAGACAAATCAAGACTGACACTCAAACAAAACTTTATATATATTATATATATAGTAGAATATAAATGGTGGTTCTGGAACAGCCTTATATGGTAAACGTTACACAACGTGCTATGATTGCCATATTTGGTCCTAAAACAACCTAATATGGCAAAACAAAGCACAGCGTGTAACGTTTACCATATATGGTAATGCAGGCATAGTTACGTTGCCTTATTTGGTGAATGTATTATATTTACCAAGCATGATAGTTCTGGAACAACGTTATATGATAAATGTTACACAACGTGTTATGATTTCCATATTTGTCGTAAAACCAGCTAATACGATAACCAAGTTATGCGCGTAACATTTACTATATATGGTAGTGCAGGCATAGTTACACCGCCTTATTTTATAACGTGTGGTAGTTATGGTAACTATTATGGTAATCCATTAAAACATAAGAAGTGTTTATAAATGGTAGTTTGTTTGGTAAACTAGTGCTGCCAGTTTATTTGCGGGTAAGTCTCCCAAAACCCGATTTTGATCACTGTTGCGCGTTACAAATGTCTCTACTCGGGATACTATGTTTTGACAACAAATTTGATAAAGTTGGAACATTACAAATATAACTATTATTTACAGCGAAAGTATTCATTGAAAAAGAACAGTTCAAATCAATATCAACATTATCCATTAAAACGGAAGAAGTGTTTATAAATGGCAGTTAGTTTGGTAAACTAGCGCTGGCATTTAATTGGCGGGTAAGTCCCCCAAAACCCGATATTGACCACTGTTGCGCGTGCCCGTTTGCTGTTTCCGTGAAAGGAAGTCTTCACGCCGCTTTTTATAAAATGAACGCTGCAGGATGGTGTGGTCAGGGTTAACGTAAACTTTACCAAGCGGGTGGGAGCCGTCGAGCAATCGCAAATTCCAAGTGTTCTCAACTAATTTATTTCGGTGCTCTTCCGTTTCCAATATTATTTTCAGAAGCTGTGGGTAACCAGTATCCGGTTTACTGAGACGGAAACAGCCGCGAATTACTATGTTGTCATTAAGATAAATTTGTCGAGCCACCTCACCAGCCAGATTGGCGTCTACAGTTTTGTGAGCATCTGTAGATTCTGCGTTATTGAGAGTAAGGCCAGAAATGGCTATGTTACATCGACGCCGAGATTGGTCTTCCAACTCGCCCAATAAATTTTCTAATACTACGGAATTATTACCATCCGTACGTATATCTGAGCTGGTGTCAGGCTTCTAAAGCATCATTTTAGTAACAAGCGTGGTCAACTGGTCTACTTTTGAAGATAAGATATCAAACTTTTCAAACATGTCCTGCAATTGCTCGAGGTTCTTGTCGATTGTGACAACACAATTAGAACAAAAATAACGCAGAGGGAGCTCACCTTGTTGAGTTCGTTATAGTTAGCTTGACTTACATCAGTACATGTTTTATTTAGATATTGTTTACATTTGGCACATTGAAGAAATGTATCACCATTGTGCACTCTGATCTCGTTTCCACATTTATCGCAGCCTGGATTGACTGTAACAGTGGAGCGCGACCAGCGACGTGCAGGTGGCATTATTTATATAAACATTAAATCCATTAATTAATAATAATTTGAATACTATGTTAGCTAATAATAAGCATTAAGCGAAAATATGTAAATTAGCTAATAATAATAATAATTGTAATATTTATTATTATTGTAAATTTTCAGAAATCTCCGGGTTTGGAAGGTAGGTGGTTATATAATAATAAAATTTGACAAAAAGTTGGATTTATAGTTTTGGGATGCGGTATTGGATTATTTTTGGTGGTTTGGGTAGGTTTGTGCCCAAGAAACCTTTTTGTAGCCTTGAAAACCCCAACAATTCGCCATGTAGCCTAGTAGATACCTGACATGTATTACAAAAACAATTATTGTTATTTTATATTGTTTTGTATTGGGGGTTGGACTATACTTTTTATTATGGTGGCTATCGGATTATTAAATTGGGACTGTATTCGTCAGTCGAAGATGAGTCGTTCGTACGCGTGGCCAGTAGTATGCCAGTGGGGATTATTGATTGTTCTTTGGCGCACGATATCAAGTCAGCGTATTATATACTCCTATGGCGCTGCTGCGTGACTATTGGAGTTGCTTCGTACTTGATTCCGATATGAAGTCAAACCAGCCGAAGTTAGAATGTTTATTCAAAGTTAGCAAACCGCACAATTTGACAATACGGTTCGGTTCCACGTAGCGCCACTACCTAAGCACCTTGTTTTATGAATTCCGAGTATTTGACCACCTCCGGTATACTTAGTTTCACTACGCTAATGTTCGCACTCCAGATGTTCTTGATACTCCGTGATTAAATACTTGTTGCGCCTTGACAACGTTAGATTTTCGTGACTAAGCCTTGTAGCAAATACTTTCTCTTAGACTCACATGTGAGCGCACTATTATTCTGAGTAAGTTATTTAATACTTACGATTAGGGTATGCATTAAGTAACCCTCTTGTGAGGTTTGTACGAGACTGCCGGACGGTTCGATCCGCACGTTTATTATATACCTCAACATTTGCCTTAGATTTACGCTAGTACTTCCTTATAAGTTCCTCCTTTGAGGTTGGCACGAGATCGCCAGACGATTCGATCCGCGCGTTTATTTAAATACCTCAACCTTCGCTTTAGATTTAGGCTATTAGCTAGTTCCTTATAAGCTCGTCTTTTGAGCTTGGCACGAGATCGCCGGACGGCTCGATCCGCACGTTTATCTGAGTACCTTAACCTCTGCATTAGAATTACACTATTTAGTTTCCTTAGAGAAACCAGTGCCGGACCGTTCACTGATAGATCCTGAGTAATCGATATAAATTGCTTTCCTTTTTGGGTTGGTACGTAGCCGCCGGACGGTTTCACACATACGTTTATTTGATTACCTTATCCTTTTCCTTAGAGTTAGGCTAATTAGGTTCCTTTTGTTAACGTTCTCGCTGCCGGACGGTTCAGCTGGTGCGTGTTATTTCCAATACGGTTATAGTTAGTTTACGCTCGTGCTCGCTCAGGTTTTATTCAGGAATAATAACCTATGTGTGAAGAATACTCGCAACTCAACGTTATTGTTTTTAGATTCGATGCTAAAGTATGCCAAGGTCTTTCACTAGTCCACTAATTCCAGATTCTTTTCCAATTATAAACTCACAGTTTCGTATCATTCGCGACATAAAAATAAAGCCGGATAAAAACATTAAATTCAGAAATCATAAGATTAATATTCGAAGCATACAATTCTAAAATAACACGATCGATAGCTAGGTAATCGCAAGCTAATAAAAGACCAGTTTCCAAAAGAAAAATCATAAATCAATGACGCTTGCGAATAAATTCGATATTCCCGAAACTTGTTGTTAGATAACCCTTAATTTCCTATCCCTAACTTAATATCCTAAACAAGAGTTTTACCACTCTATTGTAAAACACCGTTAGATTTTGGGTTTAAACTCGATCCGTTTCACCTGTCTTTTTGTTGAGTGAGCCTTGCTATTTCTCAGTCTCAGGGTTGAGCGCACAATTATTCTAAGTAAGTTATTTATTACTTTAATTTAGGGTATGTATTACCAAGTCCTCTTGTGAGGTTTGTACTAGACCGCCGTACTCATCGAGTATTCGTGTTTATCTGAGTACCTTTGCCTTAGATTTACATGAATACTTCCTTATGCTTTCCTCTTTTGAGGTTGGTACGTAGTCGCCGGATGGATCGACTCGCACTTTTATCTGAGTACCTTGCAAATGATACAGTTTCGTATCATTCGCGACATCAAAAATAAAGCCGGATAAAAACATTAAATTCAGAAATAATAACATTAATATTCGAAGCATACAATTCAAAAATAATACGATCGATAGCTAGGTAATCTCAAGTTAATAAAAGACCAGTTTCCAAAATAAAAATCATACATTAATGACTCTCGTGAATAAATTCAACATTCCCGAAACTTGTTAGATAAACCTCGTAAGCACTTAGTATAAAATCACAGTTAAACGTAGGCAACAGAAGTAATTTTGTCACCTAATCGTTTGGAAGCAGGAACCAGACTGCTTGAAGAACGAAAACAAAAGCTAATTCTAGTTAGCTAATAAAAACAATTGATGCTAATTATGCAAATTAGTATAAATTGAAAACAAGAAAACCAAGGACATAGAAGGGAGAGGGATATAATAGAGAAAACGGTGATCTATCCCGGGTTTGGGGAAATTTTTGCGTTTTTGGGACAGGTTTGGACCGTGAACCTTCCTGGTAGCCTGGTAGACCCTTAGGTATCAATTTAAAGTTTGGTTAACATATATAACAAACTAGCTATGTAGTTACCATAGTTAGATAATTAAAGTTTAGATAATGAAAATGAACTTTAACATTAATACTGTGCCTTTAATTAGTATTTCGATTAATTATTGATATATTTTTGTTACATTTTTAACCTTAGTTTTATAATTTCTTCCCAAATTTCTCATTTTATCCCACACTCCATCAAAATTTCTTGTAAATCCATTTCTCCACTTTTCCTTATTCCGTAAAATTTCCCTTCTTTTCCAAACGCTTCAAAAAATTTTTTTAATACTCCCTTTTCATAATATCTTTAAATGTTTACTCCCCATTAAAATTAATCCAAATTTCCCTCTTTCTATTAAATTGCACTTTTTCTTTAAATTTTCATTTTTCCCCTTCTCCACAAATTCTTTAAAAATTCGAGCTATTATAAAATAACCTTTGTCGATTGTTTTATTATTTTTTCGTTTCCTCTCAAATTCTGACTACCATCGCAATCTGCTTTATGTTATAAAATCTTATTAATCTTACTTAATATTGGGCAAGCTGTGATGTTTCTGTGGGCTGCTTCAATTTTTTGCTTATGGTTAGAAAACTCTGTCGGTCTTCTGTACTTTGAGACGAAATTTTCATCACGAACAACCGAATGTCTCGGAGTAGCCAAAGTCGGCTGGAGGTCATTTCATGGAGGGACAAATGTTTGCGCGAAGCCTCCAAGAAGGGTGCTGCAAAATGTCGACGTTTCTTTCGAAAAATTATTTTTCTTATTTTTGTCCTGGTTCGTAAATTTGTTTTGTACTTTTTAATATATTATTCTTAGCAATAAAATACTATTATAATTAAAATAATAATAATACAGCACTTATAAAGCGTCCTTTTCGCTGATAGCGTTGTAAATGCGCTGGATACGCTATAACAATTAACAACAATAAGATAATTTTTGAGATTATGAAAGTGTGACCTGCGGAAACAGAAACGTCGTTAACTTAGACTTAAATTCAGCATTGTCACGAATTCTAGATGGTGATCTGTTCCATGAGGACGGGCCGACGAATCAGAAACTGTTATTCCGTGTGACGTCAACGCGCAATACTCTTTCATTAGTTAAGCGAGTTGCAGTTGATAGGTGCAACATTTCAGCAATGTATGCAGGGCTGTATGACGCCAGAGCTTTGTGAACCAGCAGGAGTACTTTGTATCGAATTCGCTGGTCAAGCTGCAACCAGTGTAGCTCATGCAGTACAGGACTTATGTAGCGTCACGTACCAGAAAGAATTCTGGCCGCATAATGTAGTAAACGACTTGGGGGTTTGTAGTGTTGTCTTAGACTTTGGGTTGTAGATTTGTCGTGGGCAAGCCGCAGTACAATGTGTTGCAGTAGTGCAGTAGTCGATCCGAGACCTTACAAAGCCCGTACGATGCTTTTCGCCGTTTCGACAACGTGTCAAACCCGACCAATCTCGCGGAGTTGCGAAGTGCACGAACTTGACAACTCAGTCATGTGTTTGACAAAATTTAGTCTGCTGTCCATCACAACACCGAGTATTTTGAGGCTCAATGAAGGTTGAATGGTGATATCGTTGACTTGTAGTGGTATACCAGTGGAAATGGCGGCGGGAGAAAGAGATGAGTCCAGTTCTCGACTCGTTTAGTTTGAGTTTGTTGTTGTAGAACCAGTGCCGTAACGACAACAACCGTTTCTACAGAGACTCGACAACATGGTTAAGGCCATCTTCGTCAAAATGTCCGTATATTTGAATATCGTCTGCATATAATTGAGCAGAGAACCCCGCTTCGACGATTATTCCAGCAATAGGAGTGATTGCCATGTTTAAGAGTGTAGCCTACGTGGTCCTAGGGTGTTTAGTCCCACCGTAGATTACACACGAACTGAACTAACACCACCAAATACTCACACAAAATTGTCCAACGATATTTCCAATGCTGCTTCTGTAGCTTATTCCTAAGGCCTTAGTGTGTCACCTTATAATTCAGACTTTTTATTCCGTTAACTTTAACAAATTACAAACTACACAAATTAAACACATGAACGGCTGAACCGTACTCACCTTGATTGCGCAGCTTCTGAGGCCGGCTGAGGCCCTGATCTAACTGCGCAACCGCTTAAATACCCGAGCTATAAGTCTACTCCCAATTTTCTCCTAGTTGATTTCTCTAAGTGTTCCAAATTACATGTAAAGTTCTCCAAGTTTTACTCTAGTTCCACTCCCCTAAAATTCTCTTTTAAACCTAAGCGAATTTTAGTAGTTAGAGAATGGGTTTTTGTGAATTTCCCCGAATTCTTAAGTATAAACAAAATTTAAGATTATATTCGAAAATCCAGCAGATACACATACACATATCCGCTAATGTAGGCCTAATGCTTAAGGCACCCAACCCTTACACTCAAATTCGATATATTTAAATTCTATGCCTTCTAGGCAATTCGATATATTTAAATTCTAGGCTCACATAAAAACTCTTGTAAATTCGTTTCTCCTATAAAACTCCCTGAAACTTAGCTAAGTCTCAAAATTCTCCTGGACCCTGTACAAAAGTGCCAACACAATACGAAATACATCAAGTGCTCATAGAAACGTAAACACACGACAAATGATACACCATACATACACTACTTTCCGACATACAACATTCATAAACATATTATGTGTCACAAACATACACTTCGTAAGAAATAAACATATACAATACATATACTTTTGTATACAATATTTCATAACAACAATGTAGATCGTAAACACACAATAAATGTATTGCACAGATGGTAAACAAACAAACAATACATAAGGGAAGCAAATTAGCCCATGTGAAGTGGATTTAAGGGCGTCGGCCCGTTGTGTTTTGGGTTTACAACCTAATACGTCCCCCCGGGTTCACATGAGACAATTTGTTCCCAAGGCAATACCTCGTTACATTACCCCCTCCTACGCGTTAAAATTTGTCCCCAAATTTTCCTAACTTTTGTTAATATGCCATTATCCATATTGCAAACAACAATCAATAAAATGCAACCATTCACTCAAAATTCAATTACTAACAAATCAATCAAAGCAGTCATTCATTATACGGCAATAATTTATATCAGTCAGGGTCTTCTTTTAACGAAATAGTCTTTTTTAACCATTGTCCATAGGCTATCGAGTTGAAACCAATTAACGACCGCACTATTAATCACCACCGCCATGCTGCACCATACTAGCCCCCAATTCACGCCAATTGTTCCTTATAAAATATTACACCAGCCGTATAACGATACCAAAGCCATATCGCACGTAATAAATGAACAAACCACCGCCGGAGTACAATTTGGCGTAGATACTGGTCAATTTGCGAGTGACTGGAGGAAAAGTAATATATTTGGCCAACAATTACGTTTGCAGATATTCGATTGTTCGACGGAAAGTACAATCACCATTCACAGACAACCATCATTCGTACACCATACAACAGCGTGTTACGAATTTGCATTTCACGATCAGTGTAACATAGAACACACAAACAAAAATACACACTAAAAATATATATATATAATAAAATGATACTTTGCGTACTAATTTACAATACTGCCATAAACGGAACATCCAATACCGTTCACATTAAACTGTCTACAAAATCAACCTAAACTAGGAGATACTAAATTTATAAAATAAATCGAGATCAAAATTCAGCTTTTAAATGATCTTTTATACTACAAATCTCATATGAAAGATTCAGTGATTACTAAAAATTTGTCTCATTTACTATAGAACACATTTTACAAATTAATTGTAGGGCTTACATACATAATATTGAACCCTCAAACAAAAAAATGCTCTTTTGTAGCTAATGGCCTGATCAGAACTAAATATGACCATCTTACTCGACCCATTTATGCCCGAATTAATTTGTGTTTTGTCAATGTTTTGATAAGAGAAGATCATAGACAGGTTTCCATATTATTACGCTTGCATTGGCTTAATACAGATCAATACTGCTTAATGTGTCATAGCTCTGAAAAAGAAACGATGGTATTACTCTAGCATATCTGTTATGTAAAATAGTTAACGGGACCATATTCTCATTTTACTATTAGTCTTCGGTGCGCAAGAATTAAAGAATATTTATCGGACTTATGGTCTTATGTGGAGCGAAAAACTATTTACATATAAAATGTGCTGGGTGACTTCAGGCTATGCCATATTGGGACAAAGATTACAGTAATGCTCAGAATTTAGTATAAATATAGTGGGCATGTATACCTTCTTTATTTGGACAATGGAGCTCGGTTCAAACTTAACGGGCCGAGATGTAAATGTATACATTATTTATTATACTAACTGGTTATGCCCACTATTAACATTATAACGTGAACGCCGCATGAAAGGGGGTGTGTGGTGTAACGACACAATAAATTTCTGTATTTAACGAATTTTTGTTCCAAAGCGGGTTGTTTATAAATCAACCGTCTGTAATCCTATTGTTATTATGACAGTTTTTTTAGAATCAAGTGTCACGTTTTCCGTGAATTCAACGGCTGCAGATCCTATATCCGTTGAATCGCCGCTTTACAAGTTTATCCAGTCATTTGCTGGTGGTGGCATTTTATTTTCGTAATGACGGTGCACTAGTGCTGGAAATATGCTTTGTATTATAGCGCGAAGTCGAACTTTATCTGAAAAATCTACCGCTGAACAATTTTATTGTGACCACAGATTGTGTACTGCAAATAAAAGAATGTTAGAAATTTAACATCTTTTTGCCGTCAATAACCCGTGGCTCTGTGATATTCATGAACTTAATGAATGTTTTACAATTAATCTGGTTTTTACAAGCGTAATGTTTTGACTACGATTTCTTTACACCGAAATAAAAATGTTCAAACAACTTCACATATGATGTTTTGGATCATAGACGTAGCCTTTGCAACATGCGCAATTGCCGTTACCCCAACGGCGCACAGCGTTTGATATAGTTGCCCTAATATGCCAGGATTTTAGAGGTTGAGCTCTAGTATGGAGCCAGAACTGTCTAATCAGTGCATTAAAAGCGTCCCATTTATGTTTCTCCCGCTAGCGTTTGGTGTTTTACAGCAAAACATAGTTATGCGCGTCACGTCTTACGTCAGTTATATTCCCTGGGCAAAGAGGGCCCACGTAGTCTAATAATATGTAACAACCTTATAGATGCGCGTTCTATTATCCAACTTATGATTATATTCCACATGATTCGAAGTTTCCTTTTAAAAAAAATAAGTGTCTTGGTGATTATTTTTGGTGCGGCTTCGTAGCTATGTCTGGAACAATTTTTTTTGTACGGGACATGAGCTCAAATTAGTTTATGCATTCCGGAAGCGTTGTGAAAACAAGCAGCTGGAACTTTAGTGCACGTTTTGGATTTGTTTCGATGTTGCTTGTAAACTAGGTTGACTGTAGTAGTCGTTGATCAGTTGTAGCTGCACATGGTAAAATTCTTTTATTTTGTACGTTATCGCGTACTTTTGTGTTACTCAACGAGTCGTCGCACGCTAACCACAGTAAAGCCGCTTCTTGTAGAAATTATCAAAATTAACTTTTTGAGTTTAGTTCTGTGCTGTGTATGCAAAATCTTTTACTTCGGTGAAGGTATGCCAATAAAATATTAGGAGATCAAGAATTGAGAATATGTATGTTAGCGAGCTCATTTTTTGTAAGTCTAGGTCTTTCTTGTGCCTAAGCAGTTTAAGAATAAACTTAATAGTTTTAATAAAAACACGTGGCCGTCATCATATTTTTCAAAAAAATATATACTTTTTTATAATTTTAGAGGCTACAGGATGTTAGTTATTTTTAAATAATTTGAAAAAAACATTATAGCATAGTGATATTTATTTATAGATGGGCGAATCCCGGTATTCTGTAGCTCGAGTGTGCTGAGTTAATAGTTGGCGTTTCGAAGAAGTGCATTTGTTACAACAATCGCGATATAAGTTATTGATATTTCAAACCTAATATCTCGAACAAAAATACATACTGAACTAGAATATAATTGATGTTAGTCAAAACAATATTTTTTCGCGGCTTAGTTGCACAATTGCGAATATTTGCAGCGGCGATGTTCTTACATGAATTACGTGAAATTTCGTTGTGTGTTTTAACCACAGAATGTCAGACGCATATTTAGTACAGAATTGAGGACAGCATAGACTCTAGGGATGACGAGTTTTCTGCGGTTTGCTAATATGTTAACATAGTATCATCAGGGACAGATGGCATGTAGTTGCGTAATTCGTTGCTATTCTCAATCGGGTCGGTTAAGTAAATTACTGTTGTTCAATTAATAGTACGTTTATTTAAAAGTTGGCTTAGACAGATTTTACGTTATTATCCGCTACTGTACTAAGCTTGAATTAAATTCCCTTACTGTATAATGAAATGTATTAGAGGCTCTGTGTTATTTACAAATAAACTTGATTGGCTGAGCATCTTAATAGCTGTGTACAGCAGTTTATTTAATTCCGGGAATTTTCTGTTTTCATACAAGGATATTAAATTTCATAAAAAAAATATCGAACGGCTCTCGTATATTATATCAAGTCAAGTTATAGTTGAATAACTACTACTTCTGGGGGTTACATTATTAAGAACATGAGCTTGTGCAAGGCTATTTTGTAGTATTCTATCCTTTTTGCCGGTATGTATCATCTGCTGGGCTAAAATCTTAGTTGATATCCCAAAGAGAAAATTATATAAAATTTCAAGGTCTGATGAACTTATGAGAACTTATATGTGTTATAATAACTTACGTGCCTAGTAGGTGACATCTCAAAAGACTACCAGACCGTATGACTATAGTTACAAAGGTTGAATCCAGTCTTGCATTGATATCTAGTGAGGTGGTAGGTTCCGCCAAAACGTGCCGTCCTATACCATGCGTTCGTCGTGGAAAAACAATTCGTCTGCTGGATAATTTTCCTATAACCTTTCCGCTGTGATTCGGCATTTTAATCATACTAAACAACTCTATGGATACCAACCTTCGCTTTGCGTTCATAATCTCTGAAGTTTGCAAGTCCTTGCTGTTTCACCTGTATGATTATTTTTCTTTTCGTTTCATCTACAGATAGTAGTTGTACTATAATTTCGGAGACATGCAAGTTTTACTGCAATACCGACATACCCAGGACCTCTAATGATTTTAGTACAGAGTGCAGTTCGAGTTCCACACCTGAAATTAAAATCCGTATATGCTTAACCCTCTATGTGCCTAAGCCTATGCAATATCGGTCGTGGATTAGTTGATCTAATAGTAGCGATTATAATTGCGATCACGGGACTTACTCAACGTAATTTATGAATATTTACAGTTAGGTTACACGTCAGCAATCTTTAAGCGGACTACATCTTTACACGTGAGACATCAAGTGAGTATGGTCACTCTGCAATAATTTTCATGCACGTCCAAGAAAGAATTTTGCGTTCCTTTTTTTTAATCCGCTTCTTTTCCATACTAGGCTATGAAGTCGGATCCTTCACATTTTGTATTACAATTTCAATCGCTATATAATCCGACTGAGTTCATAGCATCTCACCGTCCTTATATTGGATTTTCGACAGGCACGATTTCCTCCAGCTAGTAGAACTACTACAGTATTACGGGTTAATGTCTGGTGAAAGTACCAACTAAAATTTGATTTATGTGGGCACGGTAGTGTCCCTGACATCATCCTGGTGCCCAACCCATCTAAGCATCACTCGCGGTCTTGTCCGCAGCGCTAAAGTAACAAAACTCCTGCAAATAACGGTGCCGTACGGATATACTAAAACATTATAGCATAAGTAGACTTAATATTAGGTGATTACCTTGATCTCTACCGTCCCCTGTGTTTTGATCCCTCTGGCGTGAATTTTGATTTGATAAATGTACAAAATGAAGTGGCGGATATTCACTTTTCTTGAAAGTAACGGAATAAGCAAGATGGATATCATTTTTAAAAAAAAGGAATATAACAAATCAATTTTGTTTGAATCACCATCAGATTGAAGGGTCATGTATCTTGTATATCTAAGACACATATTGTTTAGAGAATGCGTATAACGCTGTTTGTTATAAATTGTTTGTAGTATTAAACACTTGCTGTTGTTGTGAGTTTAACCTGGATCGGTTGAACTAGGCTTTCCGAACTAGGTACCGAGTCGTATAGTAGCTGCCGCTTGCTGTCTTGACAAACGCTATAAAACGAAAGCGATAGTTTAAACTTAGTCCTGTGTGGCGCGATAGCTTACTTGGCGCATTTTTTATCATACCTGGTTGTAGCCATGTAATCATGGTCAATAATATGCTAACGCCTTAGCAAGAGCAGAACTAATCCCTAAAATTTTTAGTATTTCTGTCTGAGGTTATTAAACAGCTAGTTTTTGGGTTGGTTGTGTTTCCTTCATAGTCTCAGCCCAAAAAAAAAACAAAATATTCTTGAATTGGATAATTTAGAAACTGTAATGGTAGAGTAGTTGGCATAGGAGAATTTTTGGGACACAAACAAATTCTGTTGCTTGGAATCGGAAGTTGTTGGCCAATGCCGAATCTTATATTAATTAATAATTATTACTCCCATTATTTTTATGATACTTAACTGACCGTTTTCTTGTTGATGCTTGTCCGACGCTGTGAACATTTTGTACTCTCAGTGACTGGTATTACACCAAAATATTCATGATTTTTTTTGCAGCTTAAGAAAATTACAGTTACTCTGAAAATTCCGCGTTCCAAACCATGCTTTGTTATAGTACCACCATTTTTGATGCCTACTGCCGTTCAGATTTGTGTTTTGCGTCGTGTTACGTATGCAATCAACCGATTTTTCTAGCGAAGCCATGCCTAGAACGCCCACTTGCTATACCAACACATATTTGACATTCGGAGAAGTGTGCTCATGCTTTTTGCCCATAGTAATTAACGACACGTCCACTTTCAATGCTTCGTGTCTAGAAATGCTGGCTTATAGTACCTTTTAACAACGTTGCATTATATAAAATGGACAGGGTTCGCACTGGACATTCGGAATAGGACTACAGGCCCCGCATATGTTTCTAAAAACAATAAATTCATTTATTTTGGCACACTTATTTAAATAAGTTTTTACTGGCAGATATTACAGGCTATTTAAGTTGACCTGGGTTATGTCGACTTGACAACTGCTATAATACAGCTGACATAACGCCCTTGTTATCAAAAATTACGAACCACCTGTTGGACAAAACCACAATAATTCGGCAATTATTGGATGCTACTCTTAATGATAGCTGAGTTACACTATAAATCAACTGGAGATATCGGTTGCTTGCCACTATTGGTTCTTACCGATTTCTGGAACACTTGTGAGTTAAACCGTTAGTTATATTTTAGTTTTTTTTCTAGTAAACGGCATTTTGAATATGATGATACTTGGCACTTTTGAGAACCCAATTATGCTTAATCTGATATTGTTTTCATCTTGTTAATTACTAACCGCGAACTAGTTTTTATGATACTTGCAGCAAGCTGCATAACATTAAGCTTGGTGGGGAAGAGTAGTTAAAAAAGGGTGATAACGCAGAGATTATTACAGAAAAAGATCCAAGCAACGCGAATGCTGCCATGCCATATTTATAGACCTCGAAAAATCATGTTATGTATCTTTGGGCTGACGATAGCTACTGCTAGACATTAATTCGCAATGCACTTTGAAGATTCAAAACCCGCAATGTCTCAACTTATGATAAACACAACCCCATGCTATATTCTCTGGTAAGCAAACATGAAGTGTTAGGTACGCATAAAATTGTGATATGTTCTACACTGAATAGACACGCCATATTAAAAAAAATCGGCAATCGAAACTTGTTGTTTCAGCCAAAAAAAATAGATCTTATGTATGTACCAAGTCACTATGTTTTCTATCTGATATAACATAACTTCAGTTCTTTGTTGCATTAGCATATAACAAAAATCATTAAATAAATGCCATTAATCCAAATCGTGATACTGGGTGTATAGTTATCAAGATGTACGTGTAAATCTGTGAGGTAAAAAAAATAGACAGTCACAATGTGATGTTAGCATAAATGCTATGCATGAGCTAGCTGACCAAAATTAGTGTAGGTTTACCTATAGATTAGACTTTTCATTATACGTAGCTGACGGTCTCTACAAAATCAATTAAATACAGTTGTTGATGTAACGTTAGGACAATTGTAAAGTATGTCTTTTTCTTTACCCACCATCATATTGAATACGGGCTTAGCTTTTAATAATGATGCCACCAGTAATGTTTGAACACTTTGAAAAGAAAACTGGTATCTTTTACCTTGTTCGAGTCACTGCGTCTGCTTGAGTCGGCATACGTACGTGTAATTAAATGTTGTACTTGTAATGTGTTTTTGACAAATCTGTAGTCTACCATTAATTTTATGATTTCGATGGTATCGGAACCAGAAATTTGTAATGTCTGTACAATATAATTAGTATAGAATTATTTCATTGGCAGACCAAGCATAATTTTATTTTCTAGCCTATTTCTTCTCCATGAACTGCTTAAAATTTGAACGATAGATCTATAAAATATTTTAAAAGGGTCGTATTGGAAACAGTATAGATGTACGTGATTATTCAAAGCAACAATATTAAGACATATCTCATATTTTAGGAACTCTAGATCGCGTTTGGCCATCATCAATCCGCGTACTGCGTCTGCTTCATATTCGTTAACAATCTTTCTTGCAAACTGGTCCTAATCCGAATCGGTGTTTTATTCGTATCTAAGTCCAGGCATAGATTGGCGACAGTTGTATATTGACTTCAAAAGATTACCGGTTTGAGATTATTACGGTTTATCGTGATTCTCGACAACGTTGTTAGTCAATTATCTCATACTGATCTTCTTGGTTGTTCGTATACGGAGACTTTGCCGCCTGGGCCGGCAGTTGCTCGTTTTGTTGGATGCTATTGCGGTACTCACAGGTATTAAGTATTTGTGTTATTGTTAAACGGAAGCTTAAAGATAACTTGCTTGTCATAGTTTATCGCGTGGTTATCAGCAACACTAATTATAAAACTTCGTTAAATATCAGTTTTAAATGTCGCCCATATTTACTACCAACATACTGTGTCTGATTTCGCATATATCTTTAGAACAATAACTGATGGTGCCGATAATTTTATACTGTTCACCTGCTCTGTAAACACCATCTTTGTAGTATGGCGCAGGTTGCTTTGAATAACTCTGACCTGTATTTATTTTGTCTCAGAAAGAAAAATGGATAAGTTTTTTTTTCTGAATGATTTGGGTTTGAGCAAGAAGAGACTCCTTTCTTTGTATGGGGTCTCCGTGTTGACGGTGACCTGAATTTTTTTTTCTCGTTCGAATGCAAAAATTCAAAGCATAAGCTCAAAAAATCTTCACAACTAAATAAAGTAGATGAGGATCGGTCTGTGTTAAACTTTGCGGAGGTTTAATCTTTGGCCGCACTAAATCTTAATAGCTCGCTTGATTAAAGCGGTGAAAGATCTATGACTCTACTGTAAATCACCCTTATTTTGCATTTATGGCTGCATAACGATATGATGTATCATTATTAACTAGAAATTCTTCATAAAATATTAGCCGACTGCAGAAGTTGCGTCGATGTTGCAGCTACTAGAGACACAAGATCATCTAGCATATATCTTAAGGTATTTTACGAATAATCTCAAAGGTATACAGAGTCCTAAGACATTGGGAACACATGTGTCAGCAGTAAAAATGCTTTAGCTGGTCTGTTTTTTGGGCTTATCTTGCTGGGCGTCGGCACATTTTTGAGGCTGGGTTGAGGGAGTTTCAATATGTTAATTTCGCTATATCGCTTTTAATATTGTATGGTCTGTTCATGTTCAATAGTTTATTGAAATCCCTTAGAAGCGTAAAATAATTGATCTAATGTTTTACCATGCCTCCATAAACGCCATGCCTACATAAACGGCTTAGTAGAGCAAAGTCGCATATTTCTAAATGTGTAGTGCCTCTACTATAATTCCACCCTAAAAGTCAGTCGTGGCTTGTATATTTCTGATTGTAGCACGAATACTGCATCTGTATTTTTTTCTCTCAAATTTTAACAAGGTGCTCACGCTGAGTTAAGTTTTAAATGAGTTCATCTTTTTTTATTGCTTGCAGCCCAGTTACACAATTTGAGATTTTTTAACTTTGAAAAGAATTTTGAAATCGAGAAGGTTATTTTCGAATAAAATAAATACATATTTTTTTATAATTAAATTATGATAAAAAAATATTATTTTTATATTCTGGTACGTCGCTTTTAAATATTTGTACAAACAAATCTTTGCTATCGTAAAGTTTTTTTTTGTTAAAATTATTATTGAAGATCTACATCGTTTTTCTAGTATCAAAGTTGCTGAAACGCGGCATGAGCACCTACAATTATATTTTCGTAGCAATTGCACCGAATTTTATTGGGATTCAAGAATTTTTTTTATTCTATGTTGCAATAATATCAGCACCAATCGATTCATTTAGATGTCAAATTTGCAAACTGTTATTGCGTAGTATAGACCTGGAGATTTAAAATTTTAAAAGAGCTGAGCTTCTTGTAAATTCACAGAATTGTGGTTACACGAACTTTTGGAATATAATTATATGAGCAAACGGCAGTTGTTTTTGTAAATTCTTTGAATTTAAGCCTATTATCTGGATCTAGCTATCCCAGATATTAAGGTATATAAACTGAGATTTCTGTTCGATCAGCGAGTCAGTCGCGATCGGAGATCTCAGAGTAAGTGTCGTTTATTGTCTAATTTATTTCTTAGCTTACAAGCCACACGGCACCTTGTTATCTAACACTGTACTAGCTAGGCAGTAGTTACATAAAGCTAAGACTTAGCGCTGATTCCGAGTTTAAGAAAAATTTGGGGTTTATTGAGAGCAGACGGGCTGCTCCGAAAATTTTCTATTGAGAGCACAGGGGTGCTCCATATACTAGTGGGTCTTTGAGAGCACACGGGGTGCTCCACATTTTTCTTTGGATATTGAGAGCAGAGGGCTGCTCCGGAAAAATTTCTTCTTGAGAGCAGAGGGCTGCTCCTAAAATTTTTCTATTGAGAGCACAGGGGTGCTCCGAAAAATTTTCTTTGAGAGCACAGGGGTGCTCCGATAAATTTTATTGACTAGGTTGAGCTAAGCTTAAGTCAAAGCTTAGGCCGGATCGACGGATCCAGCTTGTGGTTCATAAAGTTTGTTCGAGTATTAATATTAATTTATCAGTCGGATCCCTAGATCCACCTTGTCAATTCAACAATTCGTTACCTTATTGCCGTACTATTATTTATCTTAGTGATATTAAGTTAGGTGCTTATTATATTTGTGTAGTAAGTGAAGTCCTAGGTTCTGAGTGTTACCATTACACAAAGTCATCGTTGGAGAAATAGAAAAATTTTATATCCATTAGGACTCGCTT
The DNA here is from genome assembly GCA_030248225.1 of Trileptium ribeirensis. Taxonomy (NCBI): domain Eukaryota; kingdom Metazoa; phylum Nematoda; class Enoplea; order Enoplida; family Thoracostomopsidae; genus Trileptium; species Trileptium ribeirensis. The sequence goes on from JASANE010026001.1 coordinate 37,056, forward strand.
CGCTACATAGGGAAGCCACATCCAATTTACTTACCAACCAGCACAATCTTGTTCTCATGCTGTACATAGTGACGGAACATCATATATAATCAAACAAATAGTCTATTTCTATAACCTATATTATTTGACATTCCCTCTTGTCATTACCAGATGGAAAAGGGATTTTCTTTGATGATTTCTTCAACAGGTCTTTCCACCGGCGTATGATGCTCTACCTCGCATATGGGCCCCCGAGCTATGAGGGTAAAAACAACGTGTGGCAAAAATTTAAGGATATCCGAGTATTCTTTCTTGAGTTGTAGTCATTGTTGTAAAAAAACCACATTAGTGCAGTAATGCAGTAATTAAGAAACAGGATGATCTATCTCTAGCAAAAAATCCATTATTTGTTTTTAATTTGGAACGTCTTACTGTGTATCTTCAACAGAGCTATATTTGTCGTAATCTGTTCCTAATCGACGAGCCTTGCCTTCAATTAGGAATAACATGTGTATGTGCCCATTTTAAGTTCAGGAACTATAGGTGTCAAACCTACTTTTTGCAGAATTAAAGTTTAGTTACGCAAACCCAACGGTAAGAGTATACTTTTGTGGTGCCATTATAAAATATATAAATTATGGTCATGTAATATATATTTTCTATTTTACATCTATTCTTTTTCTACATCCGAAAAGTATTCTTATCGTTTAAGCGCATGGCTCCGTCTGTGCATGACATTTGACCTTTGGTGGCGCTTCGTACTATTTTCCTTGGCTACCATGTGTATGTCAACGCCCAGTACTGTACGGTAGGCCGGAGAAAGAAATTTCCTTTACCTCAACGCAATTGCAACCTACAAGCCTTGTTTACAGATCTGGTAACCTACTTGTAACGTCGAAGATATGCAAAATTTGACCAGATACAGCGGCTTACGAGAACAAGCAAAGTTAGACTCGGGTATCCGGCTACCCGGCTACCCGCGCAGTTAATCGGGTACCCGGCTAGTTTTGTCGGGTCGGGTACCCTGGTAGCGATTTACTATCCCATGCTCATATCTATTACACGTCAGTCATTGAAGAAATCACTGATTTGACAATCAAAGCAGTTGATTTACTAACTGTTTTTAATTGGTAACCGAAAGATATATAGTTCGTATGTAAATATATAGTAGTATACCACGCTGTTTAAACTTTAGTGGCCTGTCAAAAATAAATAGTATATTTCAGCTGCCGGTGGGCGAAGGGGAATGTGATAACCCCTAAGCCAAATATGCATCTGCCTTACCCACCCCTCCCTCCTGCGACTCCCGTGGGCCCGAGGCGCGCTGAAAATTATAGCAAAACATGGAAAAATATAGTCAAAATGGGTCACAATTGGAGCAAAATTGAGAAAAAAATAGAGGAAAATGAGAAAACTTTAATGCAAATTGTCAAAAAAAAAGGAATTTGGAAAATTACTCAAAATTTGGAAAAGTATTGAGTCCTTAAAAATTTCAAAAATTTATCTTCCACCGCCGGCCCACAAACCTCCGAGAACATCAATCCCATTAAGCAGACGAGTTTTTGACACTTATGGATGTTGACTGCAGGTTTTGAAATGCGCCAAATTTCAAATATTGATGCCTGTACAAAATCTGTTTCCCGTTGAATATTCAAAGTCTATTACAATCGGAATCATAAAACTTAATTAACATTTTAAAAAGTCGTCGCATAGCATTCACTCTACCTTTGAGCAGTGCATGTCTTCTAGGTGATGATTTGCAAATCCCTTAGTACATCTTAAGCACCCTATGACCAATATTATTACAGCGAATAGGACGTTGTTCGATTAGACAGGTGTCATTCAGTAATCTATGCTGCTACCTAGGCCTATAGATATTTTGGTAGAGATTCCACCTGAAATTTCACATAGATGGAAGGAATATAGCAAGCGTAATACCATCAGGCGGTCACTCTGACAGAAACTGTCCTAGCCTACATTCGGTCTCCTTGTTACGTATTTGAGCTTTGTTTCGTATGAACTAATGCATATTTCACGCAAATATTGAGCAGTATTAATTTCTAGGGTACTGACGTCAATAAAAACGCAGGTAATAGATGTTGATTTAACATAATACACTAATACCGATATGACCGTCCTCTCCAACCGGTGCAAGACTAGTCCACAATGGCTGCTTAGCATTGCGGTGACTACCCATATGTTTGTGTTGTGTGGTGTGCGGTTTAGTATTTGTATTACATATATAGCTGCCAGCAACGATGTTCTAAAAATTTAATCTGTTTTTGGCCGTTTAACCGCTCCCAATACAAAGTTTCATTATTAAGCTGCTTACCTACACCGACAAGCTATGTGTTGAAGAAGAGGAAAGATTCACAAAATGCAAAAGCAGACGAAGCGAGATTGACAATATTATGTGCACTGGGCTTAGAAAGTCACCTGTGAAATGGAAGCACAACGCAATATAGTAAATGTTCTGACTGGTACTAAAGTGTTGTTCAGCTAAGACAACGAAATAGATTGAGTCTTATCACAAATAGTTTTAGCTTAAACAAGCTGAAGTCACTGATTTTACTATAAATCATGCTCTTACACTGCGTAAACGTTGAGTATTTTGAGTATTATTTCGGTGCTTTTTAACCCTAAGCTTGAGTTAACCATCACTCAATTTGGGTCAAGTTTTGAGCCAATTGTCGGCCGTGTTTAACTCTAAGCTTGAGTTAACTTTGACTCAATTTAAGTCAAGTTTTGACTAAATATTCGGTCCTTCTTAACCATATTTGAATAAAGATTTGATTCAGTTTGAGTCAACTTCTACCACAATTTGAGCCAATTTTGTCTGAAATTGAATCAAAATTTAACTCAAGCGTAGGGTTAATGTACTAGTAAAAAAATTAATGCGTACCGCCTACCGTGCTCTTTTGATACTACTTACAAAACGCAGTTAGAGAACAATTATATAGTCATTGCAATAGCCAAATCGAAATTCAAAAACATGCGTTCGCGAACGTAGAGCGACTGATTACACTAGTAACTATATCGAGATTGTAGAACGTAGTGAAGCATAGGTACACCTAATCCTGTTGCGTACACAGCCAATCAGCTCTCGATAGCATACGTCGAAATGCAATATTGGGATATCACACAATATCTCACAATAGCACTGGCTATACGTTTCCTGTGACCCAAAACCCCCAAGTTCAAGCTATCAGCCTCCCAGGACGTAACAGGAAAATTAAGAATTTTGGGTCGATGAACCATGGCGGCGCCATATTCGCGTACCGATAGAAGTATGAATTGCAGAGCAAAACCAAGACAGGCAATGACTTTCCCATGCCCGAAAACCCCCAAGTAAACTTTTCAGTCGCCCAGGACGTCACAACAAATTCTCTAATTTTAGATCGAGGAACCACGACGGTGCCATACCTCAAACCTCATAACCCCAGAACCGGAGATTTAATCGAAAAACAAGACAAGCGACATCGGCATTTATCATTTTGCTATGGAATAAAACAAACCAGAGAAAAAAATTCGAAAGTTAAGATAAAAATAATCTTGCTTCTGTGAGTGGTATTAAAATGGGGTGAAAAACCCTCATTTTGACCTCTCACCCCGAACCATAGGGGCGCCATACCCCGTACCCATGGAACCGTGGGCCGCAGAGTAAAACCTACACCGGGAATGAATTTCCCATGCCTGAAAACCCCCAAGTCAAAGTTTTCAGCCGCTCAAGACGTCAGAAGAAATTTTCAAATTTTGGGTCGAGGAACCATTGGGGCGCCATACCCCGTGTCTCAAGACCTTAAATCCATAACCGGAGCCTTATTCGAAAAACAAAAAAGAGGCATCGGCATTTATCATTTTACTAAGAAATAAGCCCATCAAGGGAAAAAAAATTCGAAAGTTAAGATAAAAACTGCCATGATTCCGTGAAGGGTACTAAAATGGGATGAAAAACCCTTATTTTGACTTCTGACCCCGAACCATGGGAAGTCATACACCTGCACCCATAGAACCATGGGTCGCAGAGCAAAACCAGCACCGGCAGTGAGTTTCTCATTCCCGAAAACCCCCAATTGAAACTTTTCAGCCGACCAGGATGTCAGAACAAGTTTTCTAACATTGGGTCGTGGAACCACGAGGGTGCCATACCTCAAACCCCATAAATCCAGAACCGAAGCCTTAATCGTAAAACAAAAAGTGGCATTGGCATTTATCATTTTATTATTAAATAAAACATACCATAGAAAAAAATTCGAAAGTTAAGATAAAATAACCTTGCTTCCTTGGAGAGTACTACAAAGTGGTGAAAACCCCTCATTTTGACTTCTGACCCCGAACCGTGGGGGCACCATACCCCTGTATACATAGAATCGTGAGTCGCAGGATAAAACCAAAACCGGCAATGAGTTTTTCATTCCTGAAAACCCCCAAATTGAAACTTTTCTGCCGCCCAGGATGTCAGAACAAGTTTTCTAATATTGGGTCGGGGAACCACGAGGGTGCCGTACCTCAAACACCTTAAATCCATAACCGGAGCCTTATTCGAAAAACAAGAAAGAGGCATCGGGATTTATCATTTTGCTATGAAATAAATCCATCCAGAGAACAAATTGGAGTTAAGATAAAAATAACCTTGCTTCCGTGATCTGTACTAAAATGGAGTAAAATGGGGCAAAAAACCTATATTTTGACCCCTGGCCCCGGAACCAGACCCCAAATCAATGCATGGGGATGTACACTGTAAATGTATGCCGATTCGAATGAGCCCAAGGTCATGAAAATCGGTTAAGTCGTTCCCGAGTTATGGCCGATCACATACAGATGGAATTTAAAAGATTTCATCCATGCAACCCACAATCTCCACTACGTTTCACTATGTTCTGAAAACGAGGCATTTTCTGTTCGCTTACACAATGCACCTATTTGATGTTTTGGCAAGATTTTGTTTCACAACGGACAACGTAGGAATTTGTATTTCGCGTTTTTTCGTTACGCTAACACATTTCGTTTTATTAATTATAATACATAAAGTCCTCAAACATCACATGAGATGTGCAACTTTTTAAACAGTAAAGCTTGTTATTTTGGTCCGATAACAAAGTAAATATTTTCCAGCTCAGATGTCTAAAGGTCACTGATCGGATACTTAATGTTTTAGAACTAATCGTTAAAAGTAGAATATTTCCTTTCTTAACGTTTTGGATGTATTGCCCAAAACACCAACTTTAGATACTTTTATATGTTGACGAATGTTTGGTAAACCTAACAAGCAATCACCAATCGCTAACAACAGAAGAAAATTGTAGGCGGCGCACCTTAAGTTTACTCATACATAACTCAGTGTTCAAATTTGACTGAATATTTTAGCAGTGTAGGAAGGTAAGGGATTACCCATTCTGAAGTGCCGGACCATGTTGACATATGGTCTGATCTGCACACCCTCCCCTCTCCCGAACGCCGTAAAATTTTGCGAAAACTGACTAAAACTACAAAAATTAGCCAGAAATTGGCAAAAATTGGCGAACCTTTTACCAAAAATTGGGGAAAAATTGAAAAATCGAAAAAACCGAGTAAAATTGGTTGAGAATTATGAACGTTTAAAAAGTTGACATTATCCATACTGCCATAACCTTCTTCACCCACTGGGCACTCCCCCTCTCCGCCGGCCCGCTAACTAACCCCCGTGGTACCGACTACCCCTCTGAGACCTCGGACCTTGAGTTTGTGTGCTATAAATACCTTGTTGATTGCTTTTCCATAAATTCAATTAGTTTTTCTGACTTAAATTACCACTGTGTTTTTCTCCTAAGTATATATAATTAGCCCATAAATAAACGGACATTTGTCAATATACCTCCTAACTTTAGAATGCATGCGTTAATTTGCAGTTACGGCTTTGCCGATATAGCTAGCTGGATACTAGAAACCAATATTTCGTATTTCTTTTTGGAACTTAGCATTGCCGGCTTAGCATGAGGTGAAGTTAACACTCTGACTGGTAATAGTGCTGCATTTATGAGGAATAGAAGAAAAGACGATTACTAATTTTTCTTGTTCCATGAAAACGTTATGTTCCTTAGATGCAGTTACTGAGTTCGTTAGATGGTGCAATGTTAGGATTTAAGGAATAAACATTTTTTCGCTAATGGCGTTATGGAACAGAAAAATGTCGAAATCGGATACGGTATTGAAATCCGAGTTTTGTTCTCTAGCAACGTTTTGTACATGGTGTCAAAAAAGGATAGTTGGGGTCGCATCTTAAGTTTACTCTTGCATTAAACTTAGTACAAATATTGCTTATTCCATGACAAATTGAAAAATTACAAGCATTGGGCACAAACTTTGCCCTGTGAAAAATTGTGAAGAGACCGACAGCGAATAGAGTAGAATAAATGATACGCCAATAAAATTATAATCGTATAGTTGTAAAAATACGCGAAAGTGAAAATTTTATATGCTGTGCTGTGATTTAAAACGTTTCCAGACTCAATTCCGAAATAATTTCAAATTTTCGGCACTGGTTGTCCGACAGCAACCTCTGAACGGAGTACCGTTTTATGTACACAGATTTACACCGAAACTGATTTATGTATAAATGATATTTAAATTATTTTTCCGGCAACAATTCTGATATGTTGAAACATGGAAATTTATAACCTGCAATGGCATCTAATTCCAAATCAATTATTGTCGAAATTACGTTTCAACTGTGGTAGATTAAACCTTGCTACAGTGTACACTCCACTCGATTAGCCGTTTCATGCACGGGGTAATGTGTTTTTCGTATAATATTGAAAAAGCTTTTGCCACACCGCTGAATTGAATCAAGATCGTCGTTTGATCGCTAATTTCGTTCGGTAACCAGAGCCACTAAGCCATTTTGAAGTTTACGCTGGATTTCTTAGCGGAAGTAGCGTACAATAAAGCATTTGCAAACGGGCGACACAAATTTAACTAAATACTAAAATGTAAAGTGCAAAACGCTACGCAATGTGCATTTTACTGTTTGGATCAGTTGTGGACCAAAGTCCAAGCGATAAGCTTAACTTTGACTATAACCTTCGATGACGGTTGTGCTAGTCTTTCTGCCATTATTTATAATTTAAAAAAAATTTAAGCATTAAAATGTTTCGCAAAAATGAATTTGACATACTAAAGCTTGTTTTGCAATGCCACTCTCACTCAGTCGAATTCCTCGTCATATCTACGTCAATATAATTCTTAAAAGCTGACGATGTAAACAAAAAACAAAACAAAAGATAAATATACATATCTGAGCGTTTTATTTCATTGCTCGCCTACAATAGAACCGAAATATTTTTTCTTTCTGTATAACAATCGGTTGTAAACGGCATTGTAGTTTATCGGATTCCAAATACACAAATCGTGCAAGATAGAATGCAACTTTGTTTCTATTGGAGCTTTAGGTCTTATCGATAATTTATTGTACAATCTGTGAGCAAGAAGGTTTTTTATTTGTAAATGTCCTCGTTGGTTTTCTGGGCTGCTATTTAGGATTAGATGCATGCACGTAGTCCTAGTCATATTTTGAATTTGAACTGATTTAACTCACATAAGTCCGCGTCCAGTGACTGTGGTGAGCGAAAAACACAGCTAAGCTATTCCAAAGTGCAGCAGTCACTATGGGCAACCGACGCATTGTCAGACTATTAGATAACTGATAACCGGGAAATCATTTTACATCTTGTTAAAACCAATATTCTCTTATAAGTCAACTGTCCGCAATAATCCGCAAGCACCAACAAAAATTCATGTCTGCGAATATATAGGTTTTGCCACAAGGCGAAGTGATATTACAGGACTTCACCATAGATGAACAAGTTTAGGGTTGCAGATTTAATTCAAAAAGCGGGTGGCGGAGCAACGCTGCGTAGATTCGTTTTGACAATGATCACTTAGACTAGAAACAACTAAAATTAAGGTGGTTATTATTTCATTTCTAGACTAGAGGAGGGTGGCGGGTCAGCCGCAATGCGTACCAAAGCGGGGGCCTAGACCCCGTTTCCATTATCTGCAACCATTCATACGATGGCAATGGAGGGCAATATTCCATTTTAACGATTATGGTACACTAAACGCCTTAGGAAATGAACCATAACTGTTAAAATGGCAACCACTGTGAATGAGTGCCACCAATGGTATATGAGGTAAAAATTACCGATTATAAATCATTCATGATTTGGGCAGTGGGAAAAATGCAGTTACAAATGTTTCTAATATGAATCAGTTCACCCTGTTTGTAACATAGCATTTGCCACTATGTGGCCCTTTTGTAAGATATAGCTTGACTTGTTAAGATGCAAAATGGTTTCCTCGTTGTGGTCTGACTCGTCACATGTAGGCCACTGCTCGTACCATTTGATCAAATAGCAATCAGGCACGTGACCAGGAGATTCCAGGATGGCGCGACAACGAGTATAAGGATGTGTTTACCCCCTTCCTTAGAAGACGGCTGAAAGATATCAAATTCATTTTCTTAAACTTTGATGAGGTAAAAATAAAACTAAAAAACTAAGATAAATTTTATTTTAGATTGTTATTCTTCTTATAATATCCTATCCTTCGTTAATGTTCCACTTATATATGTGTGTCGCTACTACATTCCGTTACCTTTTTGTCTTGACACACATTCCAAGTAATTTGTATTACACGTTGGAAAACGGAACTCCCCAGATTTCTCGATTTTACGTACTTTCGCACATTTTCGATTGTAACATCGATCTTATTTGTCGCTATAAGCTTCGTGCAACAATTAGCATTTCTTAACGACGCCTGTAACGAGCGTTGCGACTGACGTTACACGGCTTCTAACAACAATGTTTAAAATTGCATCCCTGGTGTAACGTCAATAACGGTTGCCGCACGATGGTGTAATGAGGAATAATATTTTTGCACTGCAGCTGTAACAGAAATCCTAGCAGCTGCAGAGCAGTGTAACAACAGCTGAGAAAAACGCACGCCAGTTTTGTTACACAAACAGAGATTATTGAACGCTGGTGTAATGACCAGCTAAAACTTTGAACAAATTTTGTCATTTTAATCGTGTGGGGATTTTTTCCAGTAGATAATATTGAAAAACGCCAGGTCAATGCATTTTTGCCAGGATATATTCACAATTTGGAAGTTTTTAACCATTCTTGTATAGCAGGACATGTCTTGTTATGATTTAGGCTAGATAAAAAATCGAAAAATTCGAAAAAATCGAAAACACTTAAAGATGACACCGCAACGTAACAATTTAAATCAAATCACGTTTACACGAGTGTGCTTAACATAAATAGTGTCTTGTACAGTGTGGTAAAATTCGAAAACGATATCACTGCCTTACCGTTGCCGGAAAAAAGTTGGGATTCGCATTTTTAAAGAAACATAAAGCATACAAAATTTAATTATAACATAGTGAGTGCAGCAAATTATTGCAGTGAATGTTGAAGTCGCTAAACAAGCCTGTAAATATTACATTACGGCGTACTCCTTGCGATTGCTTTAGCTGGTATCGTAGCAACTCCAATGCATATATGCTATTTCGGGTTTTCTAGCATATATCAACACCATATATCGGATGGATGCTCATAACGCTGTTAACTCCTTAAGGGTAAAACCTGCTCAGCCATATATTACCCCGTCCCCGCTTTCTACGAACTCAAAAAATTAGCTAATGAGAGCCAAATTTCAAAAATTCCAATGAAAAATCAGGTATAAAACGGATAGATTACGACAAACGATTGGGGAGATTGGGAAAATATTTGGTTACCCCGCCTACCCTCTCGACGCAAATCTACCTCTCGCCAAAACCATTTGCCGCTTATACTGACGGACCTTAAGCAAGCTAAAATATATATAAGACAATAACAATGTCAAACCAATTTTCGGATGTTAGGAAAATTTCTGATTTCATTTATGTATTCTAACGGTTAATTCTAGCGTAGTAATGGTGCATACAGCTTAACTGTGTTCATAAGAAAGCACTCTTTAGCACTTAAAATTTCAACTCAGTTTCATCTGTTTTTATTTTTTTAATGAAATTAGGGCCCAGCAGTTAGTACACAGGTGCAAGACATATCTCGACCGTTACGAATACAAACTTATAAAATATATCTTTCGATTGAAATATCTTTCTTTACACAATTTGTTTTTGTTGCACAAAACTTGGGATACTCTCAGAAAAGTTAATTTTCGGCCAACTGATACATTCATGGTCATCACTAATAATGAAATGTGACAAATAAAGAAATTGTAGCAGGTCGAAGCTGGTTCCCTTCAAGCTGCTTTCGAAATAAATTTCAAAATATTAAAACTGCTTGCGGTATTTCTAAAACCGTCTTTTGTGTTGCTAATTTGCATAGCCTTTAATATTGCTATATACAAACCGTTTGAGTCCTGAATTTCCGTCGTATTTTTTGTCATTGCAGCAAGCCTAAAACTTAGCCGTCAAGGTTTTTGCTTTTTATTTTCTTTGTTTGTCAATAAAGTCTTTACGGTTTTATAATTACAAAAGTAATCAAAACCAAAGCACCTTACACAGGTGAATCCGAAGTGATATGAACACGCAACAGGGCTGGTTTTCTGCGTCCGCTGCAGCGACAACACAATTCGACAAGCCGTTTACAAACGACTGGCTGCAACAACAACCATGGTAAACCACATCGATGTGGCGATCAAACCGCGCCACCACGATGCCGTCAGATCAGTGACACGAGGTCTTTCGTCTCAAAGTCGTTAGTACGATTCAAGCCCATGTTCGTGAGGAGATATCAACCTCCGTTCCAGTTATGTGTTCGACTCAGCATCACATTGATATTGTTACTTGCGGACCCGTGTACTGTGCAAGGCCGCGAAGACTGTTCGGCGACCAAATATAAGCAACAATGGATGAGTATGCCGAACTCCAACGCACTAGTATTTTTAAAAGAATAGAATGGCCCTAGGCCAGACAGTTTCATGTTTTTAAAAATTTAAAGACATGTTCCGAAAGTGTGGCGATTACGGCAACCCCAATATCCGCAGGGTGCCAGATCCCTACCCGATTCTGAACCTCAAAGACATCAGAAACATACGGTCTCGATGTCAAGTCGTCAGCAAGCTGAATTGCGTGAAAGCGTTTAATTAGATTCTGATAACAGCGGAAAATGCTGAAAAGACGGTTATCAGAGCACCATTCGGCGTTTTCCTCTACCTGCGCTTGCCATTAGGTCTGTGAAACGCGTCGCAAACCTTTCATGCGACATGCCTTTCGCAAAAATTACATCCATGATATACTCACAGCAAGTACTATCGACTATGAGCATTGCCAATGCCTTAACTTTTCGCTAAAATGGGTTACTGAAGACGAAAACAATGCCACTTTCTAATTGCAGTGACAATAAAAGTCCAAGTCACTATATTTCAACATTTTAAACATTTACAACTATAACATATTTGATTTACAGATTATTCGTAGAACGAGGAAAAAATATCTCACAAAACTTTCATACACAGTTTGTTAGGCCAAAAGCATTTTAAGTGTAGGGATGTAAATATTAGGCAAATATATCACAACGTTCTGTTTACAGGCAGCTGAATTTTACACATCAATTACGAAATATGCGTACATGTATACAACCGTCAAACTGAACTTTCGTAATGTCACGCATACAATCCAGCTGTACTATAGAACTTTAAGATAGCTTGGTAAGATATGCATTTATCACCGAGATTCGAGCTCGACTATACATTTGTTGATGATCTACACCACTGTAATCGTAAGCCAGGAGAGTTTTGTTCTGCGGAATCCACTCTATGTCATTTGTTTAACATAAAATCATGCAAGTATTTTATGGTTTGATATGATTACCACTAAACTCCATACACCGATAAGCCTTGTAAATTTAGTTATTATAACAAAGCAAGTCTATTGTGCACTGAATAAAATTTGTTCAACGACAGTCCAGCTGAACACTTTGTTTTATTACATATGGTCGAGCTGGACTCTAGCTTAGTCACAACGTACTTGGCTATGCTGTGTAACTGTGCCAGAATAGTCCTGCTGGGCAATAGTTCGCAGGAAATATTCAGTTAGCACGTTACATAAACACACCATTATGCACCAGTATTATATTAAATGGTGCATTAGACATCGAAAATACCAGTTTTAATAAATCTTCTGATATTTCATGGTACTATAAGCAACTATATAAGTATTTATTGAGTCACTATGTATATTTAGTACCATTGGAAATCGTCTTCGATATATGTTTCATATTAGCAACTAAATTCATACGCATTTTGTCCATTTTTTCACGACGTTCAATGTCGCTAAGCTTTGGCATAAGTTTAAGGCATGGCTTTTGTTGTTTTTGATCGGTCGGATACAATATTCCGAGTCTGCTAAGTTGTTTCACTACCCATGGGCGGTATTGCAGCATATCGATATTAACGCCGGGCTCGCCATCAGTCGAACATATGCCATTTCCACGCGACACTAGGCCTACAAGCTCCCAAATACCTTTGTAGAAGCAAAATACTGGAGATCCACTGTCGCCCTGTTAACAAAGCCAACTGCTGCAATCTAAACAAGCTTGTCTAACACAAGTATTAGGGCGTGTTAATATTGCGTATGATCCAATTCGTCCCGTTCCCAACCGAAAAAGCATGCACAATTTTATCGAATCCTAATCGGATTTGAAAAAATTCATATACTTACGCACGCATGCACTAGGTATAAAGTGCGGTCGAACGGGATCGGATCGAATACAATGCGAACGGAAATCGCATTAGATCGGGACGGGTCAGATGAATGTACGTTTGTAACGTGTTCAACGTGCGATAGTACGCATTTCAAAGAGTTGCCTTAGCACAGTTGTACGTATAAATGTTCGAAAGCACGGTAACACACGCTTTAAATAAATGGTAACAAGGTATTAGAGTTAGCCTGTAGTTTTGTACAGAATGTGTATGCATGGTTGTTTAAGACCAGGTTACAGCTGTGTAAAATGTGTGGTAACCATAATCCAATTGCTCAAAATTATGTTGCCGTGCTTACACATACATATATCATTCACACTAACCTATCACACTTCTGTTCGCTTTAAGATACACCAACACTTATTATACCAATTGATTAACTCAACGAGGCATTTCAGCAATTGATTTATATTTATGATAACGGGCAGCCAAATTGAAAAATTTGCACCAAAAAATTTTCTAAAAATCATTTTTCTCGATAAATTTATTTTGTATACCGAATGGACTACGTTGCTGATCTGAGTTTTAATGTTGGTAAAATCAGATGGATCGGTTAGTAGTTGGGCTCAGAAAGTTTACCAAACCTTTAATATTACTGAACATTATTATAAATTTTATTTACCTTATATTTTAATTTTAATAAACGAATTATACGTACAAAACGTTAAAATTATTGAACCTTACATACGTTTATTTATGCTTTATTATTTCTTTATAGAATAAACGTTAGCATGCTAGAGCATTAGAGCAAACCATCGCCTAACTCGCTTCAAAAACGTTCATAACTCATTAACTCGTGAAAGAATTGTTCGATTTTGCACCATTGGGATTAGTTCATCAATTATACATTAATAAATAAAAAATTTGAACATTTCCTGTTACATCGATAACCTAAAAATCAAGACACTTTTTTGGCACAAATACTGCCCCTATGAATACTTTGTGAAGCTGACTCAAATTGTACCGAACTTATTGATTTATCTTCAAAGTTGAGGAGAAAGGTATAAGGCAACCACCATTTTGTACATAAGTTCGTCTGATATTGGACGTATTAGATCCTGTTTGTATTAGATCCTCATCGCATCCTGTTTGGATGCGATGAGCAACCCGTCTGCTATAGGACGGAATATGTATAACTAATATCGTGCGCCGCATTATATCTTGTACAAAGCAGACATCTGAAAGCGGATCGCCCCTTCCGACTAAGATCATCCGCGCCATACACGCTACCGTAACAAATGAGACGGCTGGTATTGTGAGTAGCTACTGACAGGATTTTTACATTCGGCTCACGTATGTCATTACAGATTGGAGGATGGGCACGTCTGTCAAAACCCAGTACACATTCGCTTCGTTGGTAGTATCCATAAGTGGATGCATGTGTTTCGCTTTACGAACGTGTTCGTCTCTCTATACTCGTATACTCGAATCATATAAATACATGTATGTACGTATATATGGGTGCAGATTGCGTGGTCGTGGTCCGTAATGCTTAGCCCACGGGTATAAATTATAAAGGCGCGTGTTCGCGCCCCCCTCTATGCGTATAGTCCTCTCGGACAACTAACTAAGGTCTAATTTGTATAGGGTAACCACCTCTTAAATTGGTACGAGGGTGCTCGGCAGGTAAAGAGATTTTCCTTGTCACAACTGGTATGTCTTGAACTCTTTTCGGCAAGTTTACGACGATTGCCACTGAATGGAAGATTAGCACCCGCACCCTAAGTATAACTTGGTTACCATCAATGCATGTTTAATACATGGTAATGCTTTGTATTCTATGTATTATAGATATGGTAAAACTTGTATAACTTTATTCTAATTCATTGGTCACAGTACTATATACTATAGCGTACTCGTAACCTATATTTTAAGCCGTTTAGGAAAAAACAGTGAAAATAGCTGTAGTGAAATTTAAAACTTTATATAAATACTTTCACAGCACACCTATAAAACAGGATGAATCCTTTCTATGGATGTTTTTAAACCTCTTAAAACATGGGTTAGATCCGTTGTCAAAAAAACTGTACCACGCCATTGCATAAATATTATATGAGACAAAGTGGGCGATGAAGATTTATGACAAATATTTTGTCTATTTAACACTAGGAAATTAAACTTTTTTTATTTGATTTATGTTCATTATTTAATCTGTCCAGTATTTTATCCAGACGATAAACACTTTCAAAATTCAAAAAGATGAGATACATGAGTTGTCAAACGTTTAAAACAGATTATCTAAATTTTTAATCACCGGAAAGTGATAACAAATTTCGATTCATAACCTCCGTCGACATTTACATTCAAATGCCTGAAAAACTCCGCATAGCAGTTATTCAAACTATTCAAACTTTCATTTTTTTATTTCAAGCCATTGAAAAAAAACTACTGCAACTTTAGTCTTGATCATCGCAAGAGTGATCTTGTTTTCCGGTCTTACTGCTTCGTATAGCCTGATTTGCGTTTTTTCCTTAGATTAGGAAAGTTTAGTTTTAGGTTTAGGTTTAGTTTACATTTTAGTCATACCACACATGTCCCGAACGCTCTACTGAGTCCAGTGCTGCCAGCTGTGCCAAGAATATGTCCAGCGGTCTTGTTTGTCGAGTCTTTTAATGCTGCACTGCAGAAGAATTTAACATTTTTCCATGACTGGGTCAAAACGAAAAATGCTGATCCAGCAGTTGCATGTCGCAGTCTTGGCCTCACCCAGTTTCTTAAACAATAATCTTTGTTAGCTAGTGCGACGCGAACGTAAAGAAGTGATTTGCTTGCTTGGACAGCTATAAATAAATCATTAGTTATGTTTACCTTTTGTACGGGAATAGCTTAGAAAAATATAAAAATCTTCACTACGAACCTTTACCAAACAGTCTGTATGGTCCGATTTGATGTCTTTATATTGTGAAAATTTCAGTAAGATTAGGCACCTAGCGCTGCTATCACACCCTGACATTATTTTCACATTTTGTCATACTGTTGTGCATACTAGTTGAAGATCCACCGAAAACTGTCGATCGAATACAGTTACATAAGAACTTTAACATTTAAACACATATCTAAATAAAGTAGGTCTTGTATAATATTTCCTTACCAAAATCATAATACATAACTAAAATACAAAAGTACTGTTAGCAGTACATAAAAGGCAGCATTCAACCAACAGATGCCCTAGCGGCCCCAGCTGCTAAAAATTACGTACGACTTTACAAAGTAAAAACATTTTGCTCAATGTTTGACATTATAGATTCACTAAGGCGTAAGATTTAGATAGATTTCGCAAAAATTGTGTGCGCCGTAATTAGTGAACACTGCGTTTATCAATGAAAGAAAATTTTCCTGGACGATTCATTGAGTTTATAACATTTTGTACGACGAAAATTTCTGAGGTAAGTTTATATGCATCACAGCTTTATATGTTTTATTCAACGACGGCGGTAACAATAATATTAACAAGCTACCCTGTCGGAAACACATACTATGTGTCAAGAACTTTCGTTTGAAAACGAAAAAGTTTTCTTCTTAAAAGAAGAATGTCGCAGCATTCATACTGCTATTAACAATAGATTTTATGCGCCTTGACTACATAAATTATTTAAATATAAACTTTACGAGTGTTCAGCATAATATATGGTTTTTGAAACATGTCAAATTATTTGACTTCAGCGTTTGCGAATATGCTGTCTATGAAATAGCAAGAAAGAATTCAGACCTGGTAAAATTGATAATATAATTTTCGATGTCATCAATTCTCGGAATTGCTAAATGTTTTCATCTCAATTGTAGTCAACAAATCCGAGACGTTTGCTGCATGCCAGTTTTGCCTTACGGCTGTGACAAAAACAAAAATGCTTTAGAATATTTGAAACGCGTGGTTGCCGCGGTGCAAAGCACTGATTCCAGGTAAAACCCTTATTTTCTATAGATCAAAGCACAGTGGGACAAAATGTCATAACTACGAGATAAAGGATTTTGTAACAGATGCCAAAAATTTAATTAACTCTTTCATATATATCCACACTAATGAGCAATTTGTTCAGCGTCGACAAAACTTTGCTCACCCTAAAGACGTGGTCACAGTACGTCTGATACGATCCGGCCCGAATTCTTCTCACATTTCATCCGATCCAAAACAACTAAACTATATACCTACAGTATCGTGTGCATGTATATGTATTTTTCACAATAATTCATCCGATTCGGTACCAAAAAACTGTGCATACTATTTCAGTTCGGATTGGATCGGGTTCTGATCGGATCGAACGCAGTGTGCATACTATATATAAAGCACACTTCCGATTCACGTCGGATCTAATAGGACACAATATGGAAACACGCCCTTAGTCAAACTCGAATATCTTGACTTCGAGAGGTACATTAAGAAAGGGCAGTTCGGAGCTGTTGCTGGGATACTAAAGATATCTTCCCGGCGAACAACATTACAGGAACAAATGTTCTGTGCACACGAAAATCATGATTAGTGTGCAATACGCAACCATTTAGTCACGTGCGCAATATGCATTCTTGTTTGTTTTTGAAACATAGCAAGCGTAGCGAGGGTTGTTGCCTAAAATAACGTGTAATTGTGCAAATCATTCTTAGAAGTAGGCACAGTAAATAGTAGAATAGTTAAGTCAGAGCTACTATAAAGAGCTGAATTTGCAATGTATTCAATCTGGTCAAAAATTATTTTTGCCCGTCTGTGGCAACCATGAAACTCTTCACTAGGTTGATGAAGTTTCGCAATTTTTCTTCCACCCATAATAGAATGTAGTTGTGCACATAGCTTTTGTGCTTGCGATACTCCATTGATTTCCTACCGAATTTCTCATAAAACCCACGCGAAATTGAGACCTTTTGGTTTTGTCATTAAGGATCCCCAAACATTACAGGTTATAACTTTTGCATAAGGCGAACGGAATCATGTCATTGACGCATGCAAGTTTTTCTTTTTGGCTCTAAAAGTAAAATTTCAAAAATTTAACAGCGAGAGTTCGTTGTAGTGGCGAACAACGTTTTGTAGCATACAATGTCCATGCCATGATGGGCGGCGGCACCTGGAAAATTTTATCAAGAATTGGAGACAATTGGTAAAATTGGAGAAAATTTGGCAAAACTTGGG
The DNA here is from genome assembly GCA_030248225.1 of Trileptium ribeirensis. Taxonomy (NCBI): domain Eukaryota; kingdom Metazoa; phylum Nematoda; class Enoplea; order Enoplida; family Thoracostomopsidae; genus Trileptium; species Trileptium ribeirensis. Next base: position 54,898 of record JASANE010026001.1, read on the forward strand.
TAACACTTCAGCAAAAATTCTGGAAATTATGCTATACGCCCTTGCCATTCCCCCACCGCTCTGACGGAACTGTGTTTTGTCCTTGAACTCCTAAGGTTTACATGGTCATTTAAGCCGTAAAACACATCGATTTCATTGTTCTGAACCTTAATTGAGTATGTCAATAATTTTTTTGCGACGCTTGACATGTTTTCTTGGTGCTGAGTGCGACAAAAGCAATTACATTTTGCGTGGTACTCATCAGATAGTGCTACCGCTAGGAGCCAAAAACGTGAAACATGATGCTTCCTACTAAAATGCTTCTTAAAGTTTCAATTATTGTAATTGATAAATTTCAAAACTTTTTGTTATATGAGGAAGAAATAAAGGTCCTACGGTTCTGAGTGCGATAAAACAGATGCTGTGTTGCTATTAATGCATGGTCAGTATATTGTTGTTATGCTGCGAAACTAAAGGTGGTTCAGGCAGCTCAGTTTTGAAAATAGCAACAGTCACTACGCGCAACTAGTTACAGTTGCAGTTGCTCCGTTTATCCGTTTACCCTGGCTGCATGGGTGACTAACTAAGGTGTCTGTTTTAACTATTATCGTATCACCATTTCGCTTCGGGCTTTTTTGAGAACTGACGTCCAGGCTCGACCCGAAATTTTAATCCCAGGCCCGAATTCCGGCCCATGTTTGGGGCCGATTTTCGAGACTAACTTCTTACATCTACCTTATAGTACGTTGGCCTCTCGTTAAAGTTATTTCACTGTTTTCCGGTTTTGAACTTCGTTAGAACAGTTTTGCAAATAGCATAGTAAACATTTGGAACGTTCCTCCTGATAATATGGTCACTTCACGAACTTTAAACATTCTTAAATGTAGCACCAGTTGAATAACATTGACGATATATATGCTATAAATGTTTGGCGTTGATAGCTGATGAATCGACCTAGCCTACTCTTGCTTATAACAATTATACATTTAGCGAAGTTAGAATTGTACGTCAAATCAAATACTTTGAAATCGTTTTATATCTTGATTATTTTAAAGTACCTACCGCTTAACCGCTTATTTTTATACTCGTATTAGTAAATTAAACTAAACACTTCCAATTGCGCCAATGTTTTACATCGCAGCATCTTATTCATGCTATGTGTTATATTATATACAGATATGTGTTATATTATATGCATGCTTAAATCAAATATCTTATATATACCAAAACCTGAAGGATTGTAGTTAAAACGGCAGTTGAGCTGAAATCACTCAACATTCATGTGACCAGTCGTAGTGGAACTACATTTTTTGAGCGGAGCGACGGCATTAGTAATATGAACGTACTCAATGTCTTGGGAATATATTATTACCTAGACAACAATGAGTAAATGAAAGAATAGTTTTATTACGTTCGAACGAAAAGCAAGACAAAGGAAGTCACGTGGATTATACAGCATGGTGATGAATGGCAATCGAAGCACAAAATGTAAGAGTTGCTACTCATCGTACCTGAAAACCCCAGGGTATATGCCGTTAAAACGACTCTACGACCGATAATTAAGCTGTTAAGAGCTTAATTAGGGTGTTAATTATATAATTAGCTTAATTAATGATAAAACTTGCAAGTTGCGAAACTTCTAAAACATCAGGTGCACATCCTCACATGATAAGCTTTTAAACAAAAAAAATTTTTTGAAATAGATTCAGTGGTTCTTGAGATCCATGAAAGACTAACGAACGAACAAACGGACGGACGGACAAACGAACGGACGAACGGACATTGACTTTTTTTGCTCCCAGACAGAAAATAAAAACGCTTCACTCGGTCGCCTCGTTTCGCTCGGCGCCCTCGCTCCGCTCAAAAAATATATTCAAATCGCAAGTTTCGTTAACACGTTATCAAGAGTAAAAGTTAAATTTAATACACTAGGATCTAAAATTTGTATTATAACCGCTATTTTCTTATACTAAGAGCCTCTAGTGGCGAGATCCCAACCGCCACGGAGAATCGTTGAAAATATTGGCTTATTTTTATAATGTAAATTGCATAAAACTGTTGTTACTCGAAAAGCTGACCATCAAGACGTGGAACAACAAATTTTTTTGTCAAATCGGAAAGAACTAGTACTTGATGAGATCCAACGATTTGAAATTTAGGCATGAAAAGACGGATTGTTCGGTCGCAACTTACCAGCATGACTAATAGAAGCAAATGCTTTTATACCTCTATATGTAAAACAGCGTGAATCTGTACCTGAGTTACAGACGTTAAAGCGAATGTTCGCAAATTTACACGTTTTATAATTCAAAGCCGTAAAATAAGTTTTTTTCAGTGACAACAGGAAAAGTTGCTGAGCTACGTATCTAAGCCTCGAAACTGCATTTGGTTCGCGTCAAGCCAAAAAATTACGTGTCCTCATCAACATCGATTCAACCAGTCGTTGTTCAGTTATGAGTGTCACTGGATTTATTGTAATTAAAAAGTACAAGTTTCAACTATCACTAGCTATGGATTCACATTTAAATGACATAAGGCTCAACTATAAACGGTAGTTGGGAATAGTAGCTAATTTTGGGCTGAGGTCGATGCGGCGTATAATCTAGCTAGGGTGATATCTAAAACAAACATTTGGTCCGAATGATAATATTAAAGGCAGAAATCGTGCTAATTTTTCTTAAAATATGGTGTTGACGAACCACCGCATTATACCATGATGATAAATGCCAAATGCTTATACCTGGGTACCTGAAGCATTATTCAGCTTATTTAAAACTATTACCTTCGTTTTCCGATCATTTCCTAATATATTGGAGATACAATAAAATTAACATGCAAATATATTAATGTAAGATAAATCAAAATCATGTACCCGCTTTTTAAGTAATTAATTGTGCTAATAGTCACTGAAACTTTAAAGATGTTGACATTTGATTTTGAGTGCGGTGTACTAAATGTAATAATGCCCCTAATGTTTGGAATCTATGTGACAACACAGTGTCAGGCACACTGTGGACAACAGGGTGTCTTAGACACCCCATATTTTTGTTACAAAATTTTTCAAATGTAGCTTCTCAACAAGTGTTAACAACAAAAGTTATGGCACTTCTCAACAGTGTCAAGCACACCATGTCTTCTTGCGGTCTTATTGACAGTGTGCGGCACTATTTCATCAACGTTAATATGGCTTAAATACAAAAATCGAGAATTAACAAATACACAGCACAGCTGACTAATAAACCACATTTACCACAGACGGTGACAGTTACAATTAATTCGCACCAAATTGGTAGCTGAGGGTGCGTACGACACTGTAAAGAAAAAATGTACTAGCTAGGGATGTGTTGTACACCATCGCAAATTGATTTACAGTATGTTTGTCACCCTGACTGTCTATACGGTGGGGTCACGACTACAGGTGGACAAAAGTTCCAAGCAGCGGGGACATTATAACGTGAACGCCTCATAATATTCGTATACTTCCCTGTCACCGTGTCTGTTAAAGAGTAAATGAACATTCCATTGCAGTCCGTGAATTATTTATAGGGGTTTCGCACCTTTGCTAGCAAGACAGTAGAGCACTCGGTCATATATAGTAAACTCGGGTAATCCCGACAATTTCTTCATCGTCGTTTTAAACGCTCGTATAAAACACATCCAAAATTGCAGGTTTAATCCCGACATAGACAAGGCTAATCCCGACATAGCGGGATAATCCCGATACTGAACTAAAATTACACAATTCGACATAAGAGTATTTAAAAATACGCATAAAACAAAAACCTTAAACATAATAACATATTATTACGCTGCTGCATCGCTGTTTTCTCGTATCGTGAGATCAATGTCAGTTCTAAAAATACTGGCGATTAAGGGAGTGGTCGGAATGAACAAGAAAATTATCCCTACCTAACAGCGTGACGCTACATTAATAAACAGGACAAAGCTGTTGTGTAACAGATTTCTTGTAACTCTACTTTACTTGCTGCCAATACAAGTTTGAGATATGGCCAACTAAAAACTGATTAAAGAACTAAAAGCAAAAATTAGGGAAAAATGTTACTATAATAGTTGAAGAGATCAAACAGAAGTGTCACCATTTTTATCTCTACATTTCTTCTAGATCGAGCTCTCGCACCTCATCTTCAAATAAAGGATAACATTTGTACATATAAATGATCTCGTTTCAACACTCTTCCCACAACTGTCATGAAACCAAAAACGGCACTGATTACATCTGGCCCATTCACCACCTGTGCCCTCAAATGATGAACCCCAAACACCACAAATATTTTCTTCGAAAATACGTTGGGGGAATGTAAATCAAACATCAATGCAGCAATGAAACATCAAACTAGTCAACATATTATCGGCGATTTAAGTTTGCAGAAATTCTGTTCCCTAATACATCATCATTTTAATTTGGATTATACGGTGTTCGCGAACAAATTTAATGGAAAAGTGACGTCACAACTCGACAAGCGTTCGTTCTCAAAAACTTGGGTAATTTTACTTCAATTTTCGCGAACACAAAATGGTTAGATTTCAATCGCGAGTGTTGTGTTAGCGAACAGATTTACGCCGAATTTCAATTGATCAAAAGTGTTCTATAACAAATTTTATCCAAAAATACAAAATAGGATTGTTGGCCGGGTCAATTTAAGTTTACTCGCACATAAAGTAACACATGAATTGCAATTTGTGCAGGAAAACCCTCCTAGGTGCTTGTATCTAGACCAATTATGAATAAACACATGGTCGCGTTGCTGGTTAAGTCTGTCTAAGCTATTCCTGCCCGAACCTTCTGCCGTTAGATGCGCCGTATCAATAGAAATGTTAGACACACAATTTTTACCAACAAAGAAACGCATACAGATATCACTAAATATTTTTTGCGAATACAGTATGTGGTTGTGAAGTTATGCAGCACGTGTTTATAAAATGACTGTATAAATCGAAAAAGTAAATTAGTTCCGTATAAATCTCATGTTGCCCGGTAAACCGAACGGTGAAGATGCCTATTTTATTAACATTGCACCAATAGTCACCAACAAGAAAACGATAACATTCTGCTCTCTGAAATGCAAACTGAACATGTGTTTTAAAATGGCGCTCACTCAATGCGATCAGCCGGCTAAGGCCCGGATTTTCTTCCAATTTTTGCTAAAACACTGCTTCCATTTCTGCAAGTGCTTGAGCCATATCTTGTGTAGACCGTATAAGTTTATCACCATAATCACGTCAAATGTTACATCAAATTTTGTCGTAAATGTATAAACCTGCCTATAAAAGTTTAGAACACAAATTTTAATAAACGGCATTGTAATAGGCGCTAGGTTTCAATACTAAGGTACAATGAGCACCAGAAATGACTGTGCTGGTTAGGGCGAATGAAAATCAAATAGGCTGGAACAAGCTACGAACAAAATATCAACAGATTCAAATGTATGTATTTCAAAACCACGTAAGATTTGAAAAAACCCTTAAAAGAAACTGAAAGTCTCCAACAAACATCGAACAATGTTCGCATAGACTTCGAATAAAAACTGAAATTATCGAACTACCAATACAACGCTAATTTCTGGCATACAATCTAGCTTCACGTTCTCTTTCATTTCACATATTCTTCACCGAAGCCAAGTTCATTTCAAGGTGGAATCCGGTAAGTTAGCAGCGTTTCCCTTACTGATAAAAATGTTGCTTTATACCTATTTGCACCTCTTTGCCAGCAACTACAGCCATGCACTTCAACCCTTAGTTGCGTTGAAAAATGTTTCAGCTTGCTTGCTGGCACAGTAACAGATGAGACATATTGTGGAGTGGAATTAACAATTCAAATACCTAAAACGGTTAATTCGCAAAGGAAACATATTTGTATTTGATCTATAAAATTTGAAAAATACTTCACTGTAATAATTTTAGACACTGTGTCGGCGCAGCGAACAACAGGCTTTCTACCACCGAGGGACCTCTCGCAAGTGATATTGCTTGGTATTGCTAATAACGGCCCTGCTTAATGCGAGAAAGCAAAGTATAAGGCGAAATATATTGCTAGATATTAAAAATTGAACTACTGTCGGCATTATCTCGAACTGTGGGGATTACACTTGCTCAGTGTCGGGATTAGACGGCTACTGTCTGGATTAGCCTACGACAAATTGTGGCATATCTTTTGAGCGATTGCATATATAAACTTTAGACAACGTTAGGAGTCTTTATCGATGCCATAAATATAGGTACTACAAAAAGGAAAACGAATTTTTATCTTCTGAGGGTCGAAAAACGCAAAATCGTGTAATATTCAGATGCAAAATTTCTTTGATGTTCACCTAAAAACTCACCTAAAAAATACATGCGCTGAAGTTCTCTCACACAATAGTCACGGATTTGGGGCGATGATGGCATGTAAACAATAGCCAAGACATAACATTCACATAATTTATTTAATATTTTTTCAAAACAAACGATTGCTTGACGCGGTTATTTTTCGTAGTGTCGGGATTATTCGGGGCAAAAGAAACGTCGGGATTACCCTAGTTTACTATATTGTGTTTTAATTCACGAACTTCACGGAGCAAAGCTATTTTATTTATGAAGTTATTGTTTGATATTTCACATGGTAAATTGATAGTCAACTATAAATCCATGTTTACTGCGTATGTAAGTGTAATGTCCTGGAAATGGCGGTGTAAAATTTATATTACAGCCAGATAAAAGGCCAAAATGAGGTAGCTGCGCGTTTGAGCAATATTTTTATATTTGCAGCTTTGCAGGGAATTACCTATGGGGCCACTTCAGTGACGATACAGCATTCAAGTTCTTATAGTTGCAGCGCTAGAGAACAAGCTTTACTTTACCATAACTCTTCAACTTACCTTTAAAGCCAGTATATCCCCAACCGGCAATGAAGCAATGTTTTAACGTTTCGGGAGCTCTTGTTGCCACATCATCTGTCGGCAATGAAAGGAAGTTGATGTTATTGCTGCATTTTAAAGGTTTCTCTAATATCAGTAGTACGAAGTCGTTCGGTCTATTAAAATAATGGCACTACACCGACCATGCTATCAAGACAGTTCATATTTTGGAGGTATATATAGTTTAAAGCAACGCTAAAATATTATGAAAAATAGATTTTTTACTTTTTTGCTGATTGGTTTGTGTAGAAGTAAATCCGATATTGAATTGTTTCGAAAATTTAGTTATATAAAAGATCATACATGGGCAAGGCCCGAAGTCCTATGGGCATAGCGTTTCAAACGGGGGATTTCGTCGCCAGGGGGATCAGGTTGTCAGCAGGGAAGAGTAGCAGGGAGGATTAACTTTTTGAAATTTTTTGGAATTCAAATTTTCAACCTTTTTAGGCATTCATTTAACCAACTTTGCCTCATCAATTGCCATTTTTCCCCAATTCCAGTAATTTTTGCGCGGAAGTGGGGTGCAGAGCCTCAGAGGTGATCAAGATATCACCCGGGAGGGGAGCAAGCGAAGAGGCTCCGCATGGTCTGGGCTTTAGGTGGAATAATCGCCCAACCTTTATGAGTAAGTATGATAAAAGATATTTAGATTACAAAAATTGTTTATGTTTAAGGTACAATTTAGAATCTTGAATGTATGTCTTCTTTATCTGCTGATATTTATTTATCTCCGAATCCCAATTGTTAAAATATAGCAACAATTACTAGAAACGTGATAGTGTATCATGCAACGGTGCATTAATTCCCAGCGACAATGCCGAGACAGGTAAAGGAAAAAGCCGTTGTTGAGTAAGAAAGAACCGACCGAGCCATACTGAGCTCCCAGCTTTATTTGTGTTTTACAATTTTTACTCGGATTCAATCACCTATTACCGTCCGAGAGCGCAGAACCTATCCTCGAACAAGGATGCCTTAAGCTACAAGTTTGTGATAACGATACTCGCAACCAACTAAATTTGAAAAAGTTGAGTACTTTTCTACTGAAGACATGCCACTGATAACGGGGATACTTATGTTTATGCCACCAAAAAAAGTAAAAAATAATTCAAGCGAATGATTTACGGTTTTAGATAAGATACGAACCTATTAGTCCGAAAAGTTCAAGTTTAATGGGTACGTTTAGCTGCGATAAAATAACGATGTTTTAGCGACCAAATCCCCGGTGTGTCGGAGTGTGAAATGGTCGTCAAATACGGCCATACATTTTAACAGATAACTAAATAGAAAGCGCAGTAAAATTTAATGATTTAGTTTATTAAATTTAGTAACTCTACCGATCGCCTTCAAAGAAATTATTCCGGGTTTTGTGGTTTTACAGCGAAATCTAAAGGTTAATAAGCAACCCGGCACAGCCAGCTACGCGAATGATATGCAACTATGATTAACGTAACTGTTATAACACATCCACAAGCTAAAATTCAGGCACAAACCGATTGAACACGTTGATAAATATGACCGAATAAGCATTATAAAGCAAGGCGGTAAAACACAATAGTTACTGCCCGAAGTTATAAACCTTGAATGGGCTCAATCCTCCTGCGGAAACGCGAAGGCCTAATTTGATCTTGTACAATTGTAGCAGTTCGGCCAAATTGTCAGATTTAACCGTTTGTAATAGTGACTCGGACTAGCCTAAACATAGACTGAGGGACGAAATAGCATTACGCCATGAAACCGTAACTAATATCATTGATTTTCTGATTACGAAACTAAGTATATTACGAGACACTAAACGTTGTCACCGGGGCACCGACAATTGCAGCCGGGCAGAGCGCGACAGAGCCGATAAACTGCTGGCATACAAAGCACAAAATATAAGAAATACAAGCGTCGTCCTTGTATCACATAATGTGCAGCAACGATATTGATAATATTTACAATTCTATTAATGCCAAGGGATTAACAGCACCGGCAAAAATTAAAATCTGAGTGCTCATCCGTAAACGTTAAAATCAGAAGTGATTCATAGATCCTGAGTAATAACTTTTTGGGCTCGTAAAACTCAAATGCAATTAATATCAATAAACTTTGTCGCCGTCAGGATAGTGTAAAATGCAGTAATTATGTCCCAAGCGGACAGCACAATGAAACCGCAAAGGAATACCGAAAATTAAAAAAAAGAGCAGAGAGAGTAAGGCCAGAAATAACCACCGTACGGCAGTACAAGCTCTATCCGATTGAGTTGGAGAGACTCGAAAGACGTAGTGCTGATTGTACTTGACGCATTATTACGTAATGGAAAGAAGTACCAAGTGCTGCAGTAGACGCAGCAATCAGCAATACGAGTAACGCCAACACCAAGGAGTGAACGCAGTCGACAGAAAGCAGAGAGAAAAGCAGCACTAACAAGTGCAATAGATGGAAGCACGGAAGAGAACGGCAGACGGCAAAAGAAAAAGGAAGCAAACAACGAAAAAGGAGAGAAGGTAAAGATCGCTACGCCAGGTGCCGACACACAGAAAGTGACCGCATAAGCCTCGGAAATCATCGCAATCAAAAAACCATCTTGCTAGAAGGTTGTCACGGAGTAATGTGTAAAAGAGCTGAGTGACCACGGGGTCTCCAAATTTAGACGAACTCAATCTCCGACAAAATAAAATATTATACAAGCGCTTGATAAAGTTAAACATTACAATAAAAATATATTATGATACTCGAATGCACTATAGCTAGTTAGCACCAACTGCCGCAAAGATATTGAAATGGTGTAGAGTAGACGAATTAGGACCCAGAAATCACGGTAGCCAGTGCCACTCAAAACAAGAAAAGACTGGTGGCCATGGGCTGAGATTTTTTAGAGAAAGGCGGCTGTGAGGCGTAGGATTTACTAACACATCTTTGTCAATCACATATCTATTTATATATTTATTTATTTATTTAATAGTTCATTACATATTCGGTTTACTTATTTTGCTTATCACCCTAATTAGATGCATTTTTCGTAAAAGACAGCTTTACGTATGTCGCCATATTACGAAGATGAACTTGCATGTAAAGTTTAGTATTGTTAAAAGGTGTAAAAATAATATATCTCAATTTCCAGCAATAACTGTTCAGTGATCATACGGACCAGTTTTGTATTTTCTCGATGAGCAAAGTGCTACGGAATGGACATAACCTGTCATATGTAATTTCAGACTATTTTAGATTTAACAGATTTTTTGAAAACTATTTAGATTTAATTCGGGGTCTTATTAAAATTGTCATTCCGTTTAACACTCTATAATAATGTCATCTTAAAAACACGATATTACGGATTTGCTTGCACGCTGTAATACATTGGCTTTGTATCTTTTCAAATTTCATGCATGCCTAATTAATATAGACAGGTAAACAATAATTTATTGTCAGCCGTTTTTGAAGTCTAAGCAATCAAACAATAAATTTAGGCAATAGAATTAGAATTGTAGAATTTCTAGATCACATATACAAGTATATTGAAACCACAAAATTACACATGTTAATTGTAACATCTAAATCGTTGGGGTACCTAATGTATAAAAGAGTGTCGTGCGGCGTGCATCACTATATGGGGCCAGACCCACCACCACCCTGTATCCCAAATCACCCGGGTGTATATCCTGCTATCAATTTTGTACCACACAATATGTTACATAGAACTTGTTTCTTTGCAATAATGTTTTAGCTCAACTATCAACAACACTTCCCAAACAGGGCCTAACAAATTATATTTAAGGATCAAGGCTGGAAAGGAAAAATTAATATAAAAGACATCAATTTGGCATAACAAATAAAGGCAAAATTGAATAATTTGACCAAATATATAAAATAAACTAAAATTTTGGCATATCAGATTAGAGCGGGTACGAGATAATACAATGACAATTCCAAGATCAATCATATAGTTGAACAAACTACATCACCGTTTGTGGCAACTACGAAACGTTTATACGTTAAACGTGTTGTCCTTAGATAACAAAATTTGAGTGGATACATTCTTTATTTAAAATTATTAGCTGAGCCCCAAATTAAGATACTATGTATCTAACTAGATTATTGGTTAACATATATGCAAAAGCTTACACAAGAACGTCTTGATTCGGTCCAGGGTTATTATAAATATAACTGGAAAGGTAGAAAGATGTACGGACGGTAACGAAAAATTAATCACTGCTGTACAGTTTGCTGAGCTCGCCCCACAACTACGTCTATTGATCCTAGTTTTAAGCAATGAAAAGACGCCGTATTTTCAACCTCCGAAACAAATCATATATGCATTCATTGAATTAGTATTTATTTAAATGGTATAATAAATTGTGGCAGGACATTGTGAAGATAATATAAACATCAATAACTTACAAAATTTGTTTATTAAGATCATCCGGCATATATATAACGTCCATCACTGCCAGATCATTGTGCTGCTTTGTGGATGTGGTTCCGACTATAACTGTTATATGATGATACGGCTTGGTAAATTTCCTAAAGATGATATACTGAATTACATTTATATCTAGCTTTCGATACCGAAAAGTTCCAGCTGCACTCTTGGTACATTGTGAAGCATTACGTCAAACCCGATAATGTTCATCAATGAATGGCTGGTGAAGGTTCGTTAAATTTACAGCGAAAATTTGATGATTAATAGCCAAATTATTTTAAGATAAACAAATTTGCATTTACATTTATGTATCGATAAATGTATTGCGTGTAACCGGAAGAACTCTGCTGGCAGCAACAGGGCAGATTAGTCTTGTGATCCAAGTATTTTGTTTTAGGTATAATGCCGGAACTACTGCAAGATTTGCCTACGAAGATGCCTAAAAGTAAGAGTCCTTTCGATTTGAATTATGCCGATTTAGAACCAGTCGATTTAAATCGACCTGCTCAGGAAAATGTCGTTTTAAATAGGCCGATAGCGAATGATCTTGAGCCCAAATAAGTTGGCGCCAAAAACTTCGCTTCAATTCGGGATGTTTGTGAAATGATAAAATGTGGCTTCTTTTTAACCTTCATCGAGAAAATAAATTAAAACCGTATAATACGGCAAGTGTTACAAATTTACGTAATTTTAAGGATCAAATGCAAGCTAGAAACTATATTCAGCATCTCTGTACAAGTCCGATTTGAAACGACTTTTTTGGCACCAAATGTATTGAGCCAATATCATTCCGGATCGGCCAATTTAAAGTGACATTTCTGTGAGCAAACCGATTTAAAACGATTCGGTTTAAATTGGGAAAAATCAAGCACGGTCGGAAATCAAAACGACCAAATTTTAGTCATTGTCGTGGGCTCATCCTGCGGTAATTAGTACTTAAAGCGACACAGCAATTTCTGTACACTAAACAATTTTATCGCTGAATGCAATGACCAGATAACAACAGCAGGGAACATTAGTGTGTATCTGTACTACTATGTAAATTGTACTGGGTTGAAAATATCAACCGACCTGACGAGACCGTACCCGGACCCACCCCATAGCAACGTGACACCGACTATCAAAAATTGGTATTTATTACTCATAATTAAGCTGTGCGTGAGGACGTATTTCACGTCACGACTGCATCGTTTACAGGCGCTGCTGCTTCAAATAAATATGGTATTTCATCGCACCTGGCATAGTTAATTATTCAGTATGGTTTAGCGTATATAAATCAAATATAGTTAAAGAACCAAATGCACGACGACCGCAAATGTGCGTCATTCCAAAACTTCATGATTATTTGCGCTACATAATTTCTGAAGGTTTCTTAAATTTTTCAAATAACTTGTTTGGCGAAGATAATATAATTCCTCGAATTACTTGTTTGTATAAAAAAGCGATGCGGCTGCATGGCGCAACTTCCACACACCATGCCAATACGACCCCACCTATCATAACCTTAAGGATTGACAATTTTTTCGCGAATCCGACGCAGCCCAAGCCGAAACCCGACAAGTTTCAATAGACCCCATCTAACTCGAACATGAGCTGAACCGATTACGTATCTAGATATGAAAAATGCTTCTGAAAAGTTGAGATAAAGTGAGCAATATCAGGGTCTTTCCTAGAAGACCCCGCCAGTCATAACTTTTGAATAGTCGAAGATACAGAGCTGATTTTGGTACCAATTGATTTGACCGGATGAGGCGATTCCTAAAATACTCATTTTACCCATATCCCTGGCAAAATTTTTTTCGATTATTGAGGACCAATGCCCCCCTCAGGGACCAAAAAATATTTTTTTCTTCGGAATATGGTCATGTTGGGTACCGTTCGACTCGGCTTGATTAGAGAAATCTACTGATATGTAGTTTATGGAAATCTACGCCATCGTTAGAAAGTTATGAGAGCCCACGTAACCAGGAGGGGCGGTACGTTATAACGTTAGAAAAAACCAGCTTAGAGCGGAGGGTTTGGGGCGGCAGCCCCTCCCCCCGACTTATGCTTAGACTTAGTGTATGTCGCTATAAAGAACTTTAGCTTAGGCTAGGGTTAAGGCTTAGGCTTAGTATATCGAAAACGACATTATTTGCATTTTATTTCCTTAGGGTTACAAAGGGTTATTTGGGCCATTATAACTTTCTAACGGTGGCGCAGATTGCAATAAACTACATATCATAGGATTTCTCTCATCTAGCCGAGTTGAACGGTGAGTTGAAAGAAAAAAATTTTTGGTTTCCCGAGGGGGGACCAGCAGGACCTCAAAAAATCGAAAAAAAACTAAGTCAGTGATGCGCGTAAAATGAGTATTTTCTGAACCGCCTCATCCAGCCGAACCTATTCGTACCAAAATCAGCTCTGTATCTTCGACCGTTCAAAAGCTATGACTGGCAGGGTCTTCTAAGGAAAGACCCCAATATCATCCTCTAAATAATAGATTAAAACAGGTACTGTAAACTTGTATGTTTTACTGAACGGAATGCTGTTTCACCGCTTGTCAACCATTTAAACCGGTTGTTAAAACTAAATTATTTTAATAACAGTGACCTAGCTAAGCATCCGTCCCACAGTTGGTCAAGCCATTCCCACGTTGTAGATGTTGGATGCAAAACTCAGATAAGTTTTCTTCTGAACGGATTTTAGAATTTAATCGTAGCTAGTATAGATTTGATCCAATGGCTCATTAATCGTGTTTACAAATCTTAAAACTGGAAATAGCAACATTGCGCTGTGTATTATACATATTATTAATTTGGGGGAAATATGTTTGACACCTGTAGCATGCTAACCTGTGAAGTAGACAAGGGTAGACTTCGCTTCGAGGTTATTCAATGATTGTGATATACAGCGTAAAATGTTCAAAATCAAAAATCTACATTTTGACGTTACAATAATAGTTTGCTAAATTAACTACTCACAAGAATTTAGAATATTTATTTTGTATCGCTAAATTTTAATGTAGCTTCTACAATTCAAGAACGAAATTGTCGGGGTAGGCTAACTTTTCTCCATAAAGTTCGTTAAGTGTTGTGTGTTTACAGCTTTAACCATATATACCGGCCTATTTAAGATCAATGACGAAGCTGCTTCATTTTTAGGATTAAAGAACATCGTGTTTCACCCCAAATTTATCGTTATCGCCCACTTGCTGGTTAACAGATTCTTTTGCCTCAAACTTTAACAGCATGTTCTCCTAAGGGCCTTAAGCAAGGCATTAATCCTAGTCAATCCAAAACTATTCCTGTCCTGGAATACATGCAACAAAAAAATTTTACATCAAATTTCTCTAATTGAACTTTTACTGACTGCAAACTGGTAGCGATTTGGTCACACTTTCACAAAGCATGTCTTATTTCTTAACTTGCGTAGTGAAATGGTACTTTATTTAGATTTTCTGTTTTACAATAAATTAAAGGATCTTGGAAAACTGGTTTTTGAGAACAAAATCACGATTTTACTGAAATATAAAGCGCCCTAGTTACGTATGGACAATTTTTTAGACTAAAATTGGACTTGTAGTGTCTTGAAATACGAGAAAATATGTGTGAACACTTATAGAACAAAGACTGTGCATTACGGGTGATAGAATATACTGCTGACAGTCTGCAATGAGACCCTTCTCATGAACCCGCTTTTGTTCGCAGGGATTTTCAATTTAATACTAAATTTGGGCTGACTGAACAGTGTGTCTCGAATACCTATAATACAAACTTCATAAACATTGTATATATTTAATACCCATCTTACAATAATTGAGAGTACGTACTTTGCCTGCCAACTCCTGGTATCTTTATTAAAATGCATAACACAATGTAACACTGTAAGTGCAACGTCAGGTGCGATTAGAGCTCCACCGCATAGCGCTGAGTCATTTTTAGTATCGGTAATATCTGCACTGACAATTTCGATTCGCACAGTCCATGGAAACTGACCAACGTTTGCCGGAAGCCCGCCGGCGATTTTGGCTGTTGTTTCTGCATTGTAATAATTGTTAGATTCTATAAAAATGGAAATCACAGTAATTGTGCGACGTATGGAACATTTAGACGAATCGCTGTCGAACATACCTTGATCTCGTTAAATGTATAATCATGGAAAAAATACAAATTTTCAGGGTCACTCAGACAAATGCCATAAATTATACTTGACATTATATGAACTGTATATTGAATAAACTACAAAGCAGTATAAAATAATACCGGTTTGTGTAGCCTAAATCTATATTTTTGAAGTCTTACATATTTTTCCTTACATTCAGAAACACAAACACATTTTGCTACTTTTTCATTTAAAATATTAAAAATATTAAAAATATTTTCATTAAAAACATCGTACGTACCAAAACGTTATTGTTTCGTAGTGAATCCATTTTATAGTTAAACTGCGCTAAATTTAGTTATGGAAATTTGTCCCATAAATAATTTCAATATGGGTTATGGTCTACAATCCGGCAGGCATTGTATATGATCACAACGGAGTATATGTAGTACACTAGTAATTTCAGTGTTTTTATTATCATTATATCATCAAGGTTAAACTATCTCTGTTTTTAGCTGGCCCCACAGTGATTTCATGCAATAAACTTTTCAAAAAAACCGGAAAGTTTTGTCGATACAAATTATGTACATTTCGCAGTATTTAACTGTAACTGTTTTTGGTTGGTGCATAAATTGATGTATGTCAGTTTGTACGGGCACTTCTTAAATGAAATTGCAGCGTTCACAGAAAGGATTTATATTAATTCGGCAGTTTCCAAATTAAAATTACCAAATAATTTTTTGCTATTTTATATACCGACAGCCGTAAGTCTGTATGTGTGTCTGTTCCAAATTTTGGCTATTCGATTATGGTTTCCGAAGGACCACTTTCATTCTGTTAAATTGTTTTTATTTTTCCTTATTACCTTCCGCAATAAAGTGAATAATTTTTTGGTCAAAATTAATATTGACAATGGAAAGTTGTAAGAACCCATAAAATTATACTGCAGTAGAGTAAGAAACAGGCTCTTACAAAGCTTGTAGTACCCTTTGTCGTTAGTGTCGGAAAGTTTGTGTTTAAAATTGATATTTTGGCTCATCATACAACACAGTTTAAGGTACACGCGATGAAGTCAATTTAGATATGCCCTAAAGTAACATTTTTAGATTTTCGCAACTTTTAATTGAAGCGGCTCAAAAAATTTCATAACATTTCGTCATTACTTTAAATTTAACAAACATGTGTGTTTTTTTGTTAGGGAAAAGCGGTCCAATAGACTGTAATATAGGTATCCAAGGTCCGTCGGCTCATAGAAAGATAGAAGGTAACTGATCTCAGGGGAGGGAGAGCCGAACGGGGCATGACAGGGTTTCATTGTTTTAATTGCGGTATTTAAATGTCTAAAAGTTCGTAAATTTCGATAAATTTCCAATTCAATTTTTAAATTCTTAAAAATTTTATCCAGTGTTTGCTAACACTTTTCTCATTTTTTGCCAATTTGTATTGATTTTCGCTGAATTTCCAACAAGCTTTTCCAATTTTTGCAATGGCGTCCTATCTGGGCCGAACTACGGTTTAATGAAAGAGGCTTCGAATTCCGACCCTTGGGGTAGCCCTCCCTATCCCCTACGGATCCGATATAACATATTTCTACACAGTTTTTGAACCGATGTTCTTAAGATCCATGGGCTGCTCTGTGGCTTCGTCCATCGGATTCTTTGTGGCGTCAGATAAGGTAAAAATTGATGTCCTTTGAGTATGGTCATGCTGGGGATAAAACAAGTCCACTCGATAGAGTTTAGTTGGAATATCGCTAGATTCTTTAATCGAATTCTGTATTCTCAATACAAAGCTCGTAAAACACAAAACTAAATTTTACCAGTTTGTTCATTTCGAACTATAAAGGACATAAGTCTGGAACGGATTTTCACATTTTGACAATTGTTTTTTTTCCTTTGTGGTGTGTATATTTCCATTTAGTTTTAAGTCTATTTGAGCACACTTGATGGACAGCTCTTGGGTTTTGGGCCATCGACGTTTTTCCCTCGGAAAATGGAAAAATTTGTGTTTTCAGAATATGGTTGTGTAGGGTACAAGCTGTGCCACTGGACGAGTTAAGTTGTAATATAGCAATATCTTTGAATATTTCGCTATAGCAACAGAGCAGCGCTGAAAAGGTTCTGTTTGGTATTCTGATATCTTGTTCATTTCAAACAACAATGGAGATAAATGAAGAAACGGGCTATAGGATTTTTACAACTTTTCGTTTTGCTCTCTTGAAGACCGAGAACAGTGCCAATAAGCTCGGCATGCGTTCACTGCTTTCAAACAGCTAGTTAGGTTTTAGGGAGATTTCTTTGTTTAGGTTCATGAGTACAAACAATCATTTCATTTGAAGGATTCATCGTATGGCTATGTGCTAATTTCAATGGTACAGTGGAGTTGAAATACGTCATTTTTTCAACGTCGCGCTCGACATGCCGTTTACTGGCTTAGAAAGCTATTAAAATAGTAATCCCGTATTCTGCCATTTTTTATAACCGGGAACGGTGCACAACGAGTAAAGTTCTGGTTCCCTCGGCTGGTGCGCAGCGGCCGAAGACTTAGTGGCATATAGGAAGTTTAAAATCAGGCTTCTATGTTACTTAAATTTCCAAACACACAGAATTGAATGAACACGATTGGCACGACAGGAATGGAAAGTTCAAATTAGGTTAATCTTCAATCTGTAGATGGGCTATAATCGAATTTTAGACTTATGTTTCTTGGATCAAATATATTTTAGCCGTTTTGAACAATTATTCTGGAATCATATTTAATTCAGCTCTAAATTCGAGTGGTGTCAACCTTATCGAGTACAAACAACTGAATTTCGCGAAGCATTTTTGTTTAGACACCGAGCACCGGATCTAAATTATTTGAAATTTTAGCTACCTCTACGCGGACAAATTATCCACTGTGCATATAGAAATAAAGTTGAAGATTAACCGAATGATAAAAATGACTTGCACGCTTTCAAAACAGTCTCGTATTGCTGCAGATAAACTTGTATGCCCACGCCACAGCACATTCCAAAATAGCAAAACCGCAAAATGATAAATATATTTGTGTACTACTTAAGTAAAATCTATGGTATAGAGCACACCTCATGCAAAGATTTGTATGCTCAGATATCTCGATTCTAACCTTTTTCGATAGAGTTAGTTGGAACTATTACGATATACCTGCAGTAGTACACACAAATATCTGAATGGTCGTCCTCACCAAGTCGTGCTACAATTAACGTCTGACATGATTGATAGCTGTAATATAATTTTGGACTACCTATGCTTTTACACAACCCGTGTTAAGATGTTACTTTGTGGCCGTTGCGATAACTGGGGCAGGACATATTAAATGCTGCCTTCACGCCGTTGGTCATCAACCTCACATCATTTTAATACGTCTGTAATCATTGTTTAGTTTAAACTGAGATTAGAAAGGCCATTAATTGCAATATGAAACTAATGACACACAATATAACATTTTTATTACATTTTACTAGAAGACGCGAGCAGTATGTCTACTAGAAACACTGGTTAGCCCTATTGAAATTTGTTTCATTTAGGTCGATTTATTAACGAGTTGAAAGACTGGTTATTTCGGGCTGATAATGTGGTTTTTACCGGCTAATACATTAATCAAGAGTGGATCCCTTACAAACTTAACACAACACTTGTGTCAATATAAGGATCAGCGCATAGGATAAAATATTTGCAATAAATCAAATCAACCATTTCCCAAGTAATAAGTAAATAAATAACAACCAAATTTATACAAAATTTGAGCGGAGAAGAAGGTGTACATGCTGTTTTTCGCTGGCGAAGAGAAATTTGTTTGATATCAATGCCGTGAAATAGTTCCTTTTCTGATGTGATTTGCATAATCTCAACACAGTAGCTACGCGTTATTTCTTTACTGTGTTGTGAGCTGATCAGTGTGGTTTATGAAAATGTTTCTGAATCAATTGGAATTTTGTCTTTCGTACGAGGAACATTCAGAATACAACATAATTTTGTCACATGGTCCTTCGGCCAACTTCGGCAACATATTTTTGACAGTTCATTGGTCGATTTGGTGAGTAATCTTTATGTCATCTTTGTTAATGGTGATATATAATAGTTACCTGTGCAAGGTCTGTATGACATCGGGTTTACGGTTTACTTTGGTCTAGCGCTAGTCTTAATTTATTAGATATCTGCAGGTCGTTCGTTTAAAAATACCTGTGTAAGGTATAAACACAAGTGTGCAAATATTCGCTTCGTAGAACAATTAGCTTGTTGTGACTGAAAATCATACTTTCTTTGTATTTTGGTGGCGTGTATCCTAAATAATGATGGACGAAGACACGTTGCTGCCACGCACAAGGCAGCGCCAAGCCCTTAAGCTTAACTGCAGTAAAGAAATGACAAAGGCAAACGCTATTGTTATCACTAACACTGAAACGTCTCAAAATGCGGAGACTATTTTGGAAAAACGAAGTGTGTATAGATTGCGGATTAATAAAGTTAGCGATGATATTATGTTAAACGTGCCTGCCGACGATAATTTGACTGATTTTCAGACAGTTGCAGATTATGGCGATGCTGTTTTAGAAGCGAGTGCATCGCTTTCAGCCAGGCAGCGTCAGTACTTGACATCGGTTCTCATTAATTCCGCAAACAATAATCTGTCAAACTGGTTTTTCAGTGATCATAAGGCAGTTTGTGTGCAGCTTCCCTAGCTTCAGATGGCCAAGTTTGAAGGATATCCGCTTCGATGGTCGGAGATTTGGGACAGTTTTTCCAGCACTATACATGACAATCATGATTTGTCTGCACTTGAAAAGTTTAAATATCTCCGAAATTATCTTGTTCCAGATGCCCTTGAGGGTGGTTGACGGATATATTCTTGCGTCGGATAACTATGCTTCTGAAGTTTAATCATTTTTGGAGCGCTTCGGAAGCAAACAACTAGCAGTATTTTCACATTTTGAGGCAATGTTTCCTTTGCCCGTTGCCACCCATGACACCATGAAACTGCAGGCCACCTACGATGAGTGTGAAAAACATATCCGAAGCCTTATCACGTTAGTCGTCCACGAAGATACATTGGGCAGGTTTTCACGCTCATTATACTTTCTAAACTGCCCGCTCATGTAAAAATAGAGCTTCATAGGCGCAATGGTTCTAAAGCTTAGAAACAACTAGTAGTACACCAGATCGCTCTCGCTCGCCGAGCCAATAACGCAGGCCCCGGAGATGGTTCATATTGATATTCTCGTGGGTAATGATTATTACTACGATTTTATCGGATGTGAGCGCTTAGAATGTTACAATGTTCTGATTTTTGAGGCTTCGGATTTGCCTTCGGATTTATCGCCACTGGTCGCATCGACGCTCCGCATGAATCGGATCCATTATCTTCCTTGTTGCTGGCTGGTATTGAAACGGCCGAATGTGGCATATCTCCTGAGCTCGTGAGAATTGATTGTTTCTCGATTCTGGAAGATATAGGAATTTAACTACTCTCCCGTACACCCAAAGATGCCGATTCACATCGCTACGTCTAACAGCACTGTTCGTCAGGTGGATGGTCGATACGAGGTACAATGGCCCTGGAAATCTGATGCCCGGAGCTCCCTGGAAAAACTATACGTTCGCGGAAGGGCGGCTTGTACTGTTAAGCGCGTCGCTGCCAGACAATCTGATTTGATCTGTATCGAAAGACGTTTTAAATCAAGAAAAAGCCGGTGTCCTTGAGCGTGTACCGCTGAAACGACCTGGACCTCGCACTCATTATATGCCCCGCCATTGCGTCATTCCGCCCTGATAAGGCTACCTCGAAGTTACGCTTGGTGTACGACGCTTCAGCAAAGGCGTCCAAGTCAAGCAACAGTCTTAATGATTGCTCATACCTCGGTCCCCGTCACGGTGGCCGATTTAGGCGGGCTACCATTACGTTTCCGAATGTCAGCTGTTCGCACTGGCGGGAGATAAAGAGACTGCATTGTTACAGGTTGGTCTACAACAGTGTTCCCGTTAACGTGACCCAATTCTCCTTTTGGGTTCGGGACAAGACGCAATCGCCAAGCGGCGACAATCTAGTCGAGAATCGGTTATGTCGATTGCCGTTTGGTGTTATATCCAGCCCCTTTCTGTTTGCTGCCACTATTGCGTTTCACCTAAAGTGTTATTCGCCAGCTGTTGCAGCTATTGGTGGCAACATTTATGTGGACAATATCATTGTCGGTGAAAGCTCGATCAAAAACGCACAAAAACTTTATAACGACGCCAAAAGTCTTTTTGATCGAGCGTCAATGAATCTCAGAGAGTGGTTTATCAACGATCCGATGCTGGCTAGATACATCAAACCACTGACCCAGGCAGTGGAACAGTCACAAGGATAATGGGTCTAGCTGGTCGAATGAAGCAGACATATTTTCTTGTACGTATTTCAAAGTACAACCTAGCGTTATTACCACGGGGCGACTGATGTTGAAACACTTTGCCGAAGTCTTTGATCCATGTGGATTTTTTCTCTGTGGTGACAAGGTGACAAGATAAACGGAGTTGGCAAACTCATTATCCAAAAACCGTGGATTGGAAGATTTGCATTTGATGACAAGCTACCAAGCGTCGTTATCGACGAATGGCGGAAATGCGAGTAGAGCCTCCGAGAAATTTCCACGTTTGCAATCCCACAACGCGACGATTTCCAGCAATTCTGGGCAAAACAACTATCAGTTGCACTGCTTCAGTGATGCCTCGGGGTATTTGGCCGTAGTCTACCTACAAACGACAACTTTTCTGATACCACATCAAGACTTTTTGTTTGCCAAATCACGAGTGGGTCCTGTAAAGAATATGTCGATTTGCAAGCTTGGAATTGATGGCTCATAATCCGTATATGATCTGATGAGTGAGCTGATCAGTGTCGTTTATGAAAATGTCGTTACGACTGTTACGACCGATTTCTGTTATGACTTTTTCTATTGTTTGTGGTTGTATGGCGAATATGAATGAATACGAACTGTTATTTGTTATAATACGTGACATATAAAATCATTCAACATCGTTTCTTTTTTCTGAACCAATCGGATTTCTTATTCTTTGTACGAGGAACATACAGAATACGACATAATTTTCCGCCGCGATTAATACATTTGTGAACTTTGTATCTCAATGGAGCATGTTCTTTAAATTTTCACCAATTGGCACTGAATCCCAATTTGTAATAGGCAGTAAGATTACACGTGGGATGTTGGTCCAGACATGGGATGAATTTTACACTATTGTCATATGAAATGGTTATGCCGCTTTTGTCATTACTACAAGTGGATTCCTTTATGCCATCAAGACATAGCAACTTTAACCCACTAAATTTAATTCTTACATGTTTACCCTAGGTGCATACAGACATTAATTCAGTAATAAAATTGTCATCATTTTTGGCTTTGCGGCGGAAGGTAACGTGCGCAAGAGAGCTTTACAAAATAAGTCTTGCAATAGCTATCCACCACAAGCCATCACTCACGAATAATAATTAATACCTATTGACTGAAATTTAGCAAAATGAATGTCGTTTATCATTATTAGTGAATAAATATTTGCTGTTTTACCGTAAGATAGATTACTATGTTGCCTGACTGCGATATGTATACAGTACCAATATTTAATTTATGTTGCAACAGCTATAATTCATGCAAAGATTGGCGGAAGTTCTTCGTTTTTGTCATGGGGAGTGAACTTAGCTCAGCACATACAGAAGTAAAACAATCTGCCTGCAATTCCTTCTAATTGCAAACCGGGTTGAACAATGCCCGTGTTCCCGGCCAACATCAGTTCAGATTATGATGTTATTTCCAATAAACATGTAAGAATTAAATTTAGTGGGTTAAAGTTGCTATGTCTTGATGGCATAAAGGAATCCACTTGTAGTAATGACAAAAGCGGCATAACCATTTCATATGACAATAGTGTAAAATTCATCTATTTTGGACCAACATCCCACGTGTAATCTTACTGCCTATTACAAATTGGGATTCAGTGCCAATTTGGTGAAAATTTAAAAAGACATGCTCCATTGAGATACAAAGTTCACAAAATGTATTAATTGTGGCAAAATTATGTCGTATTCTGGATGTTCCTCGTACAAAAGATAAGAATCCCGATTGGTTCAGAAAAAAGAAACGATGTTGAATGATTTTATATGTCACGTATTATAACAAATAACAGTTCGTATTCATTCATATTCGCCATACAACCACAAACAATAGAAAAAGTCATAACAGAAATCGGTCGTAACAGTCGTAACGACATTTTCATAAACGACACTGATCAGCTCACTCATCAGATCATATACGGATTATGAGCCATCAATTCCAAGCTTGGAATCGACATATTCTTTACAGGACCCACTCGTGATTTGGCAAACAAAAAGTCTTGATGTGGTATCAGAAATGTTTGCCGTTCGTAGGTAGACTACGGCCGAATACCCCGAGGCATCACTGAAGCAGTGCAACTGATAGTTGTTTTGCCCAGAATTGCTGGAAATGGCGCGTTGTGGGATTGCAAACGTGGAAATTTCTCGGAGGCTCTACGCACATTTCCGCCATTCGTCGATAACGACGCTTGGTAGCTTGTCATCAAATGCAAATCTTCCAATCCACGGTTTTTGGATAATGAGTTTGCCAACTCCGTTTATCTTGTCACCTTGTCACCACAGAGAAAAAATCCACATGGATCAAAGACTTCGGCAAAGTGTTTCAACATCAGTCGCCCCGTGGTAATAACGCTAGGTTGTACTTTGAAATACGTACAAGAAAATATGTCTGCTTCATTCGACCAGCTGAGACCCAGTACCTTTGTGACTGTTCCACTGCCTGGGTCAGTGGTTTGATGTATCTAGCCAGCATCGGATCGTTGATAAACCACTCTCTGAGATTCATTGACGCTCGATCAAAAAGACTTTTGGCGTCGTTATAAAGTTTTTGTGCGTTTTTGATCGAGCTTTCACCGACAATGATATTGTCCACATAAATGTTGCCACCAATAGCTGCAACAGCTGGCGAATAACACTTTAGGTGAAACGCAATAGTGGCAGCAAACAGAAAGGGGCTGGATATAACACCAAACGGCAATCGACATAACCGATTCTCGACTAGATTGTCGCCGCTTGGCGATTGCGTCTTGTCCCGAACCCAAAGGAATTGGGTCACGTAACGGGAACACTGTTGTAGACCAACCTGTAACAATGCCGTCTCTTTATCTCCCACCAGTGCGACAGCTGACATTCGGAAACGCAATCGTAGCCCGCCTAAATCGGCCACCGTGACGGGACCGAGGTATGAGCAATCATTAAGACTGTTGCTTGACTTCGACGCCTTTGCTGAAGCGTCGTACACCAAGCGTAACTTCGTGGTAGCCTTATCAGGGCGGATGACGCAATGGTGGGGCATATAATGAGTGCGAGGTCCAGTTGGTTCCAGCGGTACACGCTCGATGACACCGGCTTTTTCTTGATTCTCCAACGTCTTTCGATACAGATCAAATCAGATTGTCTGGCAGCGACGCGCTTCAGCAGTAAGACAAGCCGCCCTTCCGCCAACCTATAGTTTTTAGGGAGCTCCGGTCATCTGATTTCCAGGGCCATTTTACCTCGTATCGACCATCCATCTGACGAACAATGCTGTTAGACGTAGCCATGTGAATCGGCATCTTCGGGTGTACGGGATAGTAGTTTAATTCCTATATCTTCCAGAATCCAGAAACAATCAATTCTCACGAGCTCAGGAGATATGCCACATTCGGCCGTTTCAATACCAGCCAGCAACAAGGAAGATATGGATTCCGATTCATGCGGAGCGTCGATGCGACCAGTGGCGATAAATCCGAACACCGAAGCCTCAAAAATCAGAACATCGGAACATTTTAAGCGCTCACATCCGATAAAATCGTAGTAATAATCATTACCCACGAGAATATCGATATGAACCATCTCCGGGGCCTGCGTTATTGGCTCGGCGAGAGCGATCTGGTGTACTACTAGTTGTTTCTTGGCATCAATTGGCTGCTTCTGGATTGGACACGAAATGGTCGGCACGATGTTCGCAGTGATGGTTCTAGTCTGACCATCGCGAATCAAAAAGTTAATTTCTAAAACCTTTGTAGGCTGCAGTTTTGCGTTTGGTGTCAGCGAAACCGACAATGAACACAATTTCTTCTCCAGAAGCCTTCGCACCAATGCGATTTGCCAAAGTCGACGCGATGAAGGTGCGCGAACAGCCTGTGTCAAACAGTAAACGGGCGGAAGCCGTCCGTTGGCTGTAGCCACTGGAGATAACCGCGAGCGGCGCGGTTTGCAGTATTACTGTTTCGCCATGCAACAATAGCGTGGAATTAATTGTGGGACAGTACGCAACAGCAGACCCGTCGGGCGTTAGTAGTGCCAACATTCCTACCGCAGGTACAACAGACGTTGTACCAATGGATAATCCAACGCCGCCTTCAATCTTTGTTGGACACAAGCTACGGTGGTGAGCGATTTTTTACAGCAGGCACAAGGACGTTTTGTGGGACACTCCTTTCCTATGTGACCAGTACAAAGGTACGTGAAACATCGCCCCCCTAGCTTTTTTCTTTCTTGCTGCTAAGTCGGGAAACCGCGGACTCTGGTCCACATAATGACCATCGGAACAAAAATTGCAACGTGGCCCTGACCTAGGCTTGCTCTTACTATCATTGAACAGGGACGAGGAGCTGCCACCAAATTGAATTCAGGGTTTGGACTGCGACGATCTGGCGGGCTTGGGTTTCCTGTCTTCCTGGAGTTCGCTCATTGCCAGAACCGCCGCCACCGAACGTACGCCTACTTATGTCTCAAGCGCGGATTTCCTCCCTCAACATATCTCTAAGGGTTTGCAACGACCAAGCGTTAGAACCATTCCGCCTATGAAGCTCCATTTTATATAAGTGGGCAGTTTGGAAAGTATTATGGGAATGAAAACCTGCCCAAATATATCTTCGTGGAAGCTCAACGCGATAAGGCTTCGGAGATGTTTTTCACACTCATCGTAGGTGGCCTGCAGATTCTCGGTGTCATGGTTGGCAATGGGCAAAGCAAGCATTGTGTCAAACTGTGAAAACACTGGTAGTTGTTTGTATCCGAAGCACTCCGACAATAACTCCACTGCAAAAGCATAGTTATCCGACGTAAGCCCATATCCGTCAACCAACCTCAAGGCATGTAATACAAGATAAGTTCGGAGATATTTGAACTTGTCAACTGTGGATAAAACATGATTGTCATGCATAGTGCTGGAAAAACTGTCCCAAAACTCCGACATCGAAGCGGGTCTCAGTCAAACTTGGCCATCTGGGGCTTGGGAAGCTGCACACAAACTGCCTTATGATCACTGAACGACTGGTTTGCCAGATTATTGTTTGCGGAATTAGTGGGAACCCATGTCAAGTACTGACGCAGCCTGGCCGAAAGCGATGCACTCGCTTCTAAAACAGCATCGTCATAATCGGCTTCTGTCTATACCTCAGCCAAATTATCGTCGGTAGGCAGATTTAACATAATATCATCGCTAAGTTTATTAATCCGCGATCTATAGTCACTTAGTTTTTCCAAAATAGTCTCTGCATTTTGAGACGTTTCAGCGTTAGTGATAACAATAGCTTTTGCCTTAGTCATTTCTTTACTACAATTAAACTTAAGGGGTTGGCGCTGCCTTTTGCGTAGCGGTAACGTGTTCTCATCCTCTATTCATCATTCTTCTCTATTTAGGTTACTCGTCAGTGAAGTGCAAAGAAAGTATGATTTTCAGTCACAATAAGCAAATTGTTCTACAAACCGAATATTTTCACACCTGTGTTTATACCTTACACAGGTAAGACTACCGCTAGTCCAAAGTTAACCGTAAACCCGATGTCATACACACCTTGCACACTTAACTAATATATCACCATTAAAAAAGATGACATAAAGATTACTCGCCGAATCGAGCAAAGAACTGTCAAAAATATGTTGCCGAAGTTGGCCGAAGGACCATGGGACAAAATTATGTCGTATTCTGAATATTCCTCGTACGAAAAATAAGAATCCCGATTGATTCAGAAAAAAACGATGTTGAATGATTTTATATATCACGCATTACAACAAATAACAGTTCGTATTCATTCATATTCGCCATACAACCATAAACAATAGAAAAAGTCATGACAGAAATCGGTCGTAACAGTCGTAACGACATTTTCATAAACGACACTGATCAGCTCACGACACAGTAAAGAAATAACGCGTAGCTACTGTGTTGAGATTATGCACATCACATCGGAAAATGAACCATTTTACGGCATTAATATCAAACAAAATTCTCTTCGCCAGCGAAAAACAGCATGTACACCTTCTTTGCTCAAATTTTGTATAAATTTGGTTGTTATTTATTTACTTATTACTTGGAAATGGTTGATTTGATTTATTGCAAATATTTATCCTATGTGCTGATTTATATTGACACAAGTGTTGTGTTAAGTTTGTAAGGGATCCACTCTTGATTAATGTATTAGCCGGTAAAAACCACATTATCAGCCCAAAATCACCCGTCTTTTAACTCGTTAATAAATCGACCTAAATGAAACAAATTTCAATAGGGCTAACCAGTGTTTCTAGTAGACATACTGCTCGCGTCTTCTAGTAAAATGTAATAAAAATGTTATATTGTGTGTCATTAGTTTCATATTGCAATTAATGGCCTTTCTAATCTCAGTTTAAACTAAACAATGATTACAGACGTATTAAAATGATGTGAGGTTGATGACCAACGGCGTGAAGGCAGCATTTAATATGTCCTGCCCCAGTTATCGCAACGGCCACAAAGTAACATCTTAACACGGGTTGTGTAAAAGCATAGGTAGTCCAAAATTATATTACAGCTATCAATCATGTCAGACGTTAATTGTAGCACGACTTGGTGAGGACGACCATTCAGATATTTGTGTGTACTACTGCAGGTATATCGTAATAGTTCCAACTAACTTATCGAAAAAGGTTAAGAATCGAGATATCTGGAGCATACAAATCTTTGCATGAGGTGTTCTCTATACCATAGATTTTACTTAAGTAGTACACAAATATATTTATCATTTTGCGGTTTTGCTATTTTGGAATGTGCTGTGGCGTGGGCATACAAGTTTATCTGCAGCAATATGAGACTGTTTTGAAAGCGTGCAAGTCATTTTTATCATTCGGTTAATCTTCAACTTTATTTCTATATGCACAGTGGATAATTTGTCCGCGTAGAGGTAGCTAAAATTTCAAATAATTTAGATCCGGTGCTCGGTGTCTAAACAAAAATGCTTCGCGAAATTCAGTTGTTTGTACTCGATAAGGTTGACACCACTCGAATTTAGAGCTGAATTAAATATGATTCCAGAATAATTGTTCAAAACGGCTAAAATATATTTGATCCAAGAAACATAAG
>JASANE010026002.1:0-16849 GCA_030248225.1 Trileptium ribeirensis
AGGTATGGAATCGGATAGAGATCCGGATAGTGTGGCTTCCTTCCCCTCATCTTGATTTTACTTATATTCCGGGTAATTCTCGAACTCGCTCCGTTGTCACCCTCTTCCCCTTTGGCCACTATTGGAGATGTCGGTTACGTTTTGGTAAGAAACGTGCCGCGGAGAAGCCCGATAAGCTCACAATAAGTGCTTGCGGCTCGCAAAAAGCTATTCCCGGTCTTTGTTTACACGCTCTTAGATTCAGCGATTCGAAGCGTATGTGACCCATTCGAGCAGCGTACTGCGCCAGCGGGAGTTTCAGCTGCGTTGGCGTAGCGGGCTCATTATAGTTAGTATTATGAACGCGGAAGTATGGCCTTACATCGTTGTGCTTTGACGATGCAGCGGCAGAATAAATCCTCAGCGAAATCCTGTAAAATCAACGCTTACAGGTTCGACCCACCCAAATAAGTAAGCCAGAGTGGGTTCCACACTGACAATGATGTAGTGCGCGTAAGCCTTCGGTATTTTGCTGCTCTTAACTGACGCTTAATATCATTAGCTTATTATAATTAAATTTTTCTACACAGCGAAGACCGTTTATTTAACCAAACGTTAAATAATTACAAAAAATAACAATAAAAGGTGGCAGCGCCACTTACCCTACTGGCAGCAATCTTGACGCAACTGAAACCTCAAGACAACTGCTCAGCTTCTTAAATACCCAAATTTCTGGTAATTTCGTGGAATCAAAAATACGAACAAAAATCTAATGTTAGCTCAATTATTGAAATGTTTTGAGTTAGCTCTGAATTTCCGGAATCCACACCCAAAAATGAATCAAATTAAAAATCCCGCTTCACGCTCAAAATCACACGCCAATGCAAAACCCCTTAAATACAGTCAACTATACATGCAACAATAAATGGAAAATCACAGTACAATGGTAAATTTATTTTAATCAAAACAAAACGTCACATCCCTATGTAAAAATCCCACGACCGGATTTTGAAATCGACACTAAAATATTAACTTTTATATTGCCGTGTGCCCGTAAAAACTTTGCTAAATGTAAATCATACACGGTAAGCATATGCCAAAACACAGTACAACAAATTCACACATAGATATTTTAAACAACCGTTATATATCACACACAAATCGCACAATTTATATACACAAACTTACAAAACACTTTGAAGATATAAATTATGTCAACCAGTTTGGCAACTTCGGGTAATAATACTTCCAAACTTGTTTTCGTTCAATTATGGGTCACCAAATTATGGTGCTAAGTTATTTAACAAAGTGTGCCCAATGTCAATCCAAAACCTAGAAAAGCAAAACCAAAATAACAAAAACTAAAATAAGATCCGGGTGAGGGTCGAACTCACGACAAAACCCATGTACAACTCTCTAAACCGGTCGACTAGCAAACTTATTAAGTCGACAGAACATAAAAATATTTACATTTACATAGCATAATTACATGCATTCACAAAGCTTAATTACATAGCAGAATCACGCGCAAAGCACAGAAAACTTGTTTTCGTCATTGGTCGGCCTGTGCAATCCAAAATTTTTTTGGTTTTGACTTTGCTAAAATCGTTTATTAAAATTATGCTGAACTTAGGCTGAAATCGACTTCCAAAAGCCTAGTACACCGGGGTTTTAGATCCCTTTACTATACTTGGGGAATGGATACATTGTTTCAAAGAAACTATTTTAATATAACTTGACGTTTTAGAAAATCATTTTAGTGGGGGGCGGGGGAGGGGTCTATAACATTGGGGAGGGGGTCATTAACATTGGGGTGTCGTTAATATTGTGGGGTCTGTCATTTTTTTGAAGATTAGAAACACTAAATTTGCTTATAGATAGTCTAATCACACGATTTACCGCCGCTACACTGCGCTTGGGTGATTTGAAAATGTTATGCCGTTGCTCTCTATTTGGAGCTCAATTGGAAGATG
The DNA here is from genome assembly GCA_030248225.1 of Trileptium ribeirensis. Classification (NCBI taxonomy): domain Eukaryota; kingdom Metazoa; phylum Nematoda; class Enoplea; order Enoplida; family Thoracostomopsidae; genus Trileptium; species Trileptium ribeirensis. The sequence continues at coordinate 1,953 of JASANE010026002.1, forward strand.
TTTTACCGATTGATTTGATTTATTGTGATTAGATTTTGAGTTTATCAATAACGGACAAACGATAATATAGCGTGAACTGTGACATGACCTAGGCCCCTTTCGGCACGGTTTTGCTCAGCACTTGATTGATCATTTTGGCCCTAACAACGTTCTTGCGGTCCCTAGAAGTTTAATGTCGGACGTAACACGCTATGAATTGATGGAATCACATAATTTCAGCTAATGATCTTCAGAATAAATATTATAGCCATTGCGTGTTTCACAATTTCCTGAGCCGTGATAATTGCCATGGACCTTTTTCGCGCTACAGTCTCTTTCTTTTCGTGTTACTATAAGAAGCGAACGATACATGTTAGAGCATCGGTCTAGCGTCTGAGCGTGGATCCCTGACAAGTCCGTTAAAACAAAAACATGTTACATATAGACGTTGCAAGAAACGAACACCTGACACTGTTAGAAATTATTCTGAGGTCTTATTTCAAAAGATATACACGCTGTAGGGCATGTTATAAACAACCCGTTACCAGAGACGAACCAAAGAGCTAACATATTATAACAGTACACCATGTTGACATGCCATACAATGGCAAACGAGCAATATGCACAAACTAAGAGCAAAATATGTTTATGCTAGTCAGTATCAGGATGTCACTAATTTTCTCTGAGGTTTCAAGTTCGTGAAGGCAAGACCAGCGACTGAACTCTGAAAATAGGCCCAATTGTGAAATTTGGTTGCCTTATGGTTCGTTTGGAAAGTTAGAAGGCGAAGATTAAGGGCTTCGGTAGTTATAGGCCCTTATGAAAATAGGCCCAATTGTGAAATTTGGTTGCCTTATGGTTCGTTTGGAAAGTTAGAAGGCGAAGATTAAGGGCTTCGGTAGTTAGGACAAAAGGGTTAATGTTCGCTTTGAATACAACGATTTCAAGAAGGACAACATCAATGCCAACTCAAGACGAACAATGACAAATCTTGGTTAATTTATAAGTGAGACCCGAATGAAATGAATAAAAGCTGCTATATAATGTATTGTACAAAACATTGCAACGTACTACAGCCTGGGACATGTGCCACTGCGATCTTCTAAGCTACAATTCTCCTCAGGATGCTGAGCTAGATATAGATCTTATCCTAAGTTATGTACCTAGTCGATCCAACAACAGATCCTATGCAGCCATATCGCACTACTCTAATATATGAGCTATAATTTCCTGTGGCTTCCGTTAACGGACGGCTATGTAGCTATAAAGGCAGGGACGCTCCTGTCGTTAAGATACTTGCTACATAAGCAAGCAGCTATTAGTATATTAGACGATCTTAGTTGTGCCCAACGGCCAGTTCCTTGGTATCCTACGCCTTTTGTGCACTGGCTGAGCGTGCGATACACAAAGTTAATGTTATTTTCTTATAAGTGCTACAGAAATGGAAACGGTGCTATATGGTAAACGCTGGACGCAGCTATGCGCAAGATTCTGTTGCAAAATTCAATGACAATTGGTAAGCGATTTTAGGGTAAAACGCGACTCGGATAGCACCGTTCTCACCTTTGTCAATTTGTAACATTGACGATCTTCTGTGATCACTTTCACACATCTTCGGTTCGCAGCTGATTCGTGCATCGTTTTAGATGCACGAACAGACATTATTACGCTGTAGGTTATAAATATCGAAGATCGATTGCGACAACTGATAGGAGAATACGTGTTAGGCGGTATTATTCAAATCAGTTAAATTCATAGTTTTCTCAAATTACTTTAGAATTTAAGTTAATCTGTCAAACGGGCAGGCCGTGCCAGTGGTCCCGTTTTTACACCAGTAACTTTTTTGTCACGGGAATATCGATCCGACTTCGTGCCTATTAAAATTGGTTTTGTCCGAAAAAAATAAAAAACTTAAAAAATTGGACAACATTAATGTTTGACCTAGTAACATTGATATTATGACTAAGGTGTAAGTACGCGGTTGGTTCGAAACCTTAATCTCGACTAAATTCGATTTCGCCTTTAATTTGTCTGGTCGTAGCGCCGCTTCGGCCTCTAATCCTATGATATTTTCCACTACCTTGCCGTTGATTATTTTAGATTTCTCAGCATCCTGCTTATATCCTATAGCTGGCTTACGTTAATTTGTGTGCGTCACGGCTTAGTCATGTCATAATACCCGGCGGTGACTATCAGCATGTCCGCGTCAAAACGTAGCTACTATAACGGACATATGCCACAGTCTGCCGTGACTGTGTGGATTTTTTTATCAGTCAGCGCTGACTATGTAATGTGTCCTTAATAGGCCAAAATGACTGTATACCATACCGGTCGTGCATATCTAAATGTATAAAAACGATGTTATAGGCTGTTTAAGTTAATTTGTGTGCACGTCGACACTGAAATGTCCAGCAGCTTAAGCTAACCCTAAGGACGTTTTTATAGCCATAACTTACTATGAATTTTGTCCTGATAGACAATTTTTTAGTAATTGCTGACTGTTAATATAAATTTTGATATGTTGTAAAAATATTTTGTAAAATAACATGTGATACTACTCCATGTTTAGCTGGTGGCATTCAGGTTTTTGTAGTATGAACTACTTCTCAAGTTGTTAACCTATTAAGATATGTTGTATTAGCATTACCTTAAACAGTATATCTATCCCAAAGTGGAACTAAAGGGCATTAATTCGAAGCTCACGCAGGCCCATCTTTTTAACCGTTTGTTTTCACGTCGATCTCTCGTCAAACACTTACCACTATTCCAAATGCCTAACAATATCCATCCAAAGAGAAGTGTAGTAAAATTGTATATTTTGTTGTTTCATCAGAAGAACCTACCAAGATATCCATAACTTGCGTCATAACATTTAGAATAATTTTAGCAATGTTTTGTGGAAACATTTATCCACACGTCTTTAGATTAGTGTTGCATTGCACAACGTGAAAATTGACATTAGTTACAGCTAATTTTTATTATCTCATGCCTCGAATTTTTGATTAAACGTTTTGGAGTTTTAAAATTTATATTTCTAACAATTTTCGGTTTTCTTCCTAAGTAAAGCGTCAAAGTAATTCATGTTTTATAAAAAGTTGTCGTTATTGCAAACAATACTGGAACCGACAATGATCACTGGATTTCAGTGTCTAAAGAAACAGTTTCTTCCAGTCTCGTTCTCGGTTTTAAGAATTCTAGGTTTTAATGATATAGGTGCGCATATGCTGCTACTTCCCCCATAAGGTTCGAACCCTCCAAAGCTCATCACATTTACGCCCGTTGGAAGGCTCCGCACAAAAGGCCTTTTAGATAGGACCTTACTAAATTAAAATAACTATCCATTTTAATCAGCGCTCAGTAAAGAAATACGAAAGTTACGGGCACTCATATCTGCTATCGGTACGAGTGCTAATATTCTCTGTATATACCCGCCACCTGTGGGCTCATCATTTTAGTCCGTATCCGGGCCGGCCCTGGAACACCCGTGTCCGCGCACAGCTCTGCTGTATTTACATACATATATAACACATGTATTCAGATTGTGGCACATTTATCTGAATACATACATCACATAGTATACGCCTTCTAATCTAATATTTTTCAAATTCAGAAAGTTGTCGAAACGTATTGCTTAATTTGTCGGGTTTACAGCAATACTGTGCTTTATATTGTCACGTATCAATAACACTAGCTTGACCACACAGTTTCAGCTTCCGGGCGTCGGGTATCATGGTAACCGGAAGCAAAACAGCACATTATGTATATTCTTACGATACCACACGTTCAGCAGGTCGCGTCAATACGTCACATTAACGCCATAACATCATGAAATCTTTTATGGTATATTTAATTCCAAAACGATGCATATATAGCGAGCCCTTTTTGTTTCAACTTCCAACAACATATTTGTACAACAACAATCTCTTTTTCAACCACTAGTAAAAATATATATTCAAAAATTATAAACTCAGTATATATGTTTTTACATATTTAATTTTGAAAATTAATGAATTGTTAAAACGTTCTAAACATTAAATTTGTAAAAAAAGTGCGGGAAAAATTTATTTAAAATATGTAATGCTATCTCACGTTATATTTCATCGAACGTCTTCAATTGAACAAGGCAATACCTGCAATGCAATACAGAGTATATAGTTATGAAATGGAGTTGCTAAAAACATAAACGAATTAAAATTCACCTCGGCGTGACAAGTAAAAATCACTATGATAAAATCTTATATACCGTTGAACAAGATACTGCGCCTACTAGCACATATGTTGGAAAGATTGGGTCCGCATGGCCTCGGGAAACCACTACTTTTATGTACATTGATCAACCTGAGCAAATTGTTCGTCAAAGCCATACCTCGGTGGGGTCAACAGTTCCAGGATGTTAGCGAATACATCGGAAGCGCGCCAAAGGGGATCAGCCGTCGTGGGGGTAGGTGGTCAGGGGATACATTTTCAAAATTTGTGGAACTCAAAATATTTTTCAAGTTTCTGCCAATTATCCTCCCAATTTTGCCAACTTTTCCCCAATTTTTGTTATTACGCTCTATTTTTGCTTATTTCCCCCGATTTTTGCCAAAATGTTTCGCGCGCTTTTGATGCGGGCTGGGAGCACTGATCCTCAGGGCGGAGATTACGCTAGCTTCGGTAAGAGAGGTGTCGGCATCGCTCCATCTCGAGCTTAATATGATATAACTAGTTTACTTGACGCAATGGTTGTAGGGCGCTCCCATGAGTGTCATGTTTATTTATATTTTACTGGCACAACCATTCAACTATTCACAACTTTTTAAACTATTCACAAAGAACAGTACGCCGAGACTCATCTATTTGTCCCGTCTAGTCCATCATGACGCCCAGCTTATGAATCATAGCCAGCTAAGAAAATTCTAACAAATAGCTGCGCTGACAGTTGATTGCTTCAAGTAGCCAAACTAGATTGTTGAGGCATAGCTAGGTCACGGCGCACACAAAATAACGTAAACGAGCCATTAATTGCTATTTACGTAGTAATTGAAACGTTAGATATTCTTACTTTGAACGATTTATTTGCCGTTTGAGATCTGGATTAGAGTTCATGCTTATCGCACGCCGGTTTTAAGCTACTCGCGGTCTCTGAGGCGATGGCGACCGTAGCACAGTTCATTTGTTTGCACTGGTTCCGTGCAAGAATGACCTACCCTAAAGTGCAGAGAAGCAGCCTTCCCGCTTTATTGTTGCATTTAAGCTTCGTTATGGTTGGCTAAAAGCGAATTTGTTACCTTGACTAATGCTTTCCTTAACCATGGATCTTTCTAGATCCTTTCCCTAGTCTCTTTGTGTGGCTACTGCCAAATTGTAACCTTGCCTAGTGCTTAACTACAAATGTGGCATTTTAGACATTTCAGCTTAAATGTCTGCATTTATCGAATACCGTGAATTGACTGTCGTACCACATTGCTTAAACAATCCGCGTGAGGCTGGAGGTGTTGTGCGTTTACTTGCCGGGAGCGATACTCGCACTCTGAAAACGCTGATTTTACTAAGGTCGTCAATGCGGTTGGAATGGTATATAAGGAATAGATAAAGTGTTTGATTACCATTCTAAGCGTGCACTTTTGGAACAAACCTTTAGTGCATCTATGTAGTGGCGCCCAAGTTTAGGAAAGAGATAAAACGGACTTGAAGATAAGAATGTGGTCATACTTGGGCGCTGGTATTTTCAAGCATTATATACAAATAAGTATCGTCGACAGTGGAAATATACCGGAAAATATCTCGGGATATTTTTGAATGCGACAGCTGGATTCCTCAGGGCCCAGAAAGGGAAAATGAAGTCAGTGTAAAAATTTAATTCAACACAGCTGAGTCAACTGGAGCGCATTATTTTTATCTCAAAGGTTTATATAATACATATAAATACATATTAAACATTGGAAAGATATAGTAAAAATACAGTGTGCTAAACGATATACATTAAGAAAACAACAGCAGTGGCTTAAGTGATTCGGGGTTATTCAGTTTGCGGTTATAACACCAAATTGAATAACCTCGAATCACTTAAGCTACTGCTGTTGTTTTCGTAATATAAATCGTTTGGCACACTGTATTTTTACTACATATAAATACATATTTACTCTGCTTGAGAAACGAAGAGCCGCGCTAGCCGAAGGCCAGTGACTTCAAAATAGTGCGAATCAGGTATATATGTATTTATATAATACATATAAATATATATTTACTCGGTTTAGAAAGTGAAGATCTGCGCGGTCCGAAGGACAGTGGCAGCAAAATAGTACGAAACTGGCCGAAGACTCGATCCACGTTGCAAGAAGGCCACAGGTGAAAAATTAGCATGAAACCTATGACCCGCCCCTGACGTAGGCCCGGTTTCGCCAGAAAAATTACAAAACCATGTTAAATCAAAATATATTCAAAAACGAAGTTTACAAAACTCACATGGCTCATTTTGTTTGAAGACTGAATCTTATACTAAATTTTAACTATGAAGTCCTTTACAGAGAGACCCTTCTGCCAAAGCTTTGTTACTTTGACTGGCACATTTTCTGCAGCAGAAATCTAAATACTAGATCATATATCAGCACAGAAACTTTGAGCAGATTACACGTAGATCCCGTCAGTTTTTCGGCATATGAGACCTTCATTATATAAACACACTTATAAATGTCGTATTGATTTGTATTAGGCTGCACAGTACCTGTACCTCAAGTGAATTGAGCATGTGTAACGATACCGCTAGACGAATTGTATAACGTTGTTATGAATATGTTTGCATCTTGTATTTTAAGCTGAGTATAGTTTTTATAAACTTTCATAAAATAGTTGTTGGTGGGATTTGTAAGCATCGCCGTAGCTTGTTGTTTTGTCTACCTTGAAACGATGATATTTCGAAGTTTGCGCAAAATTTTGAGAAAAAATGAATATTTAAAGAATACGTTTCTTGCTGGCATGGGTTAGTTAGTGATAATGGCCTCGGACTTCATATGGTTATAGTTTTTGATTGCAGTAAAACTGTGTGTTCGGAAACTTTATTGTGTTGCAGTGTTATAATTTCAGCGCTCGTAGTTTACTACCAGCCGTTTTCTCTATCGCTATTAGCACACATGCGTTAGTTGAAGACGCCTCTGCGCTATCAAGGCCGATAAATATAGTCATATAAGCGCTTGCAGGAATCGGCGCAAACTCGCTCTCGACAACCGGCGCTAATAGCGCTAATCAAGCCACGCGCGGCACACGAGCATTGTTCAATCATTTAATACCTAAACACAATTTGTCCATAAGCCACATCCTACCATCCTACATAGCCTTGTGTCTCGTTATACATATGATGTGATCTAAAGCATTGATGTCGAAGGTCTGTCGGTTTAGTGAGAGTAGACTGTCGGCGGGAAGATGGGGGGTCTGGAGGAAGGACGTCGTCGGGGTGGGGGTTGCTAGGGAAATACTTAGGAATATATTCTCAATATAAGACTCCAAGGGTCGGCTCATCCAAGCCATAGTTACACCCCCTCAATGAAAGCTCTGCCCAATATTTTCCCTACCACCGCGCGCGGAAGACGCGCGAAAAATTTTAACAAAACTTTCTGTAAAATGAGTTGGAGGGTGGTAAACCCTACCATTTCTCCACACCTATGATTTAAAGATAGTGTATTTCTAGGAGGCAAATTTTTCTTGTATTAATCTCCTAATACTACTTAAAACCCTTGAACGCCAACACACCACAGTAATGTGTATAGCTGACATTATGAACTGTTTTGTTTACTGAATTTGTCGTAAGGTATATGTTTGTTTGCACGCGCGTCGCTATTCGTTTTCTTTCGTTCTAAGGAACCGAGTAAGTCGCAACTACTACATAGCTCATTTATTAGTGTGCCTGCCTTCACCAGTACAACCCGGGTTCGATTCCTGGTGCCGGTTGAGTTTGTCAAACATTGCATGCTACACAAATTTATTAGGCGTTGAAAGGTTAACTGTTGAAACAAAATTATGGGTTAGATAAAAATAATTACTGCGTCTCATTAGTGTTCGCAATGTTAGTTTGTTCTTGAAATTATAGCGTTTAAACGTTTAGCAAGAAAACTACATAATTTTCGTCTTCGAAAAGTTTCATTAGCATATGCACAGAGAAAGTAACCGCGATATTATATTACACTGACAGCTTTACCGGTGTCAATTGAGAATTAACGTATTTGTTGAAATGGAGCGAGCGAAGCGCGCGGAGTTTCCACTCAATGCGCTAGGTGGATAACCTCGAAATTGGTATTTTTGTCTGTTACTGTTGCTCATAACTCATCTTCGGGTAGATAACTGTCGATAAAGGTTTTTCTTTCGATAGCAAAAGTGATGTCGATGTGCTTTTTACTTGAACTTAAACAGCTCTAGCTCCATATTCGAGGCGAAAATGGAGAAACAGGTTTTTAAAAAGGCTCTTTTTCAAACGGGTACCAGTATTTCGCAACCCATATCTCGCGAAACGGGCATCGAAACAAGGAGATTTTCGGAACCAGGTCATAGACAACTACAACTACAACCTCAAAGTTACCAGCTCAAATAATATAACAAAAATCAATGCCTAATTTTTCTGGTACCTTTCCTTGAGCCACTGTGGACCCGAGTATGATTCATCAACCCTTTGCTATAGCAAATGATTTTTTTAATTTCGGTATTTTATTGCCTGTTTTTACCTTATAACTAATGTTTCTTATAGGTTATCAAGTACGCTAAATACGACGATTTTGCTGTCTAGAATTCAACTTGACTATATTGTGTATTTATGGGTTTTTAAGAATTTTAAGGTAGACGAACCCGAATTTAAAAATATGTGTTTTCATTTGTTTGGTTATCTATTACGTGCATGGCATCAAAATGGTTTGTATATAGACTAAACGCTGAATACAATAAGTCGGTTATATAGAGTGTAACACGTGTATTATGTTTTTCGATAGGGTCAATGAACCCAATTTCAAGACCATAGCCGGACGTCAGTGGTTTGGTCACGCATTGCGTACGGGGTATCAAGAATCTTATATATATAGTTTTTGGACCGTTGTTTATTCTCTTCCGAGATGTGGCAAGAAAACCGTCGCCTAAATATCATTAACAGATTACGACAGATACCACTCCAAGCAAGATACACCGTAAGACGTTCCAAATTAGAAATCAATAGTTGTAAATCTTCTGCTATACAGAGATCAGTCTGTTTCTTAGTTACTGAGTTACTGAATTAACGAAGATTTTTATTGCGACGACTACAACTCATAAACTAATACGCCGACATCCATAATTTTTCACCATATATTTCATTTAAGCATCGGGATATATTATAAATAGAAAGTATATATATTATGTATGATTTCTTCTCTATACGGTAGGGGCAGTCAGCTTTTAGTTTTACACTAAAATCAAGTCGAATATTGTTTTTTGCACCTATCACATGGTAACAGCTGAACTGATTTGATTAAAATTTTCATAATACGTGAGATCTGAGCTATTGCTACTTCAGGCTTAATATCTAGTAGATAACGATTTTTAGACACTGAATAAGAGAGCAAATATAACCAATTTTGTCCCAAAATTGTGTAGTTTAGGTATCGCAATTATTACTATAGCTGAGTATGATTGCCAGGATTTGTTGCAAATTTTTTTTGCAGATTTTCAATCTTTCCGCTTCCGGAATTGCCAGCTCCACATCGATTGTTTACAGTGCGTGAGTTTGGATCTTAGGGTATGTCGGATAATTTGATAACAGACAATGGTAAACGTAATACATCATTTACGTTAAAATGTCTACGGCAGGGCCGGATTTTGTTACAGTCTGCCGCGGCTTTAAAGCCAAGCTTGGCTAGTTGGGATTAGCCAATTTGACATTTTTTGGGCCGAGCCAGACCCTACAATGAGATTAGCTAATAGTAAAGCGATTCTGATAAATTGTCACAAAGGCCAGAATCGGCTCTAAAAGCCAGAAATATGTGAGAACATTGTAAAATCACAAAAATGGAAATTGGTGATGCATATGGTCATATATTCGTAAAACATTTTTCCAGGATACAAAGCATAATTTTCATGTATAAAAGAGCGTATTCTACATATCTACTAGGTTGGCTTGTAAAAGGCGCTTAAACAAAAATTTTGAAAATAGCGATGTTTACGTATTTATTTTACCTGCATTTATGCGTCTTGCTTTAATTACTACTATTGCCTTTTTTGGGCCTATAGCTAAATATTTTTCCTTTAACACGATCTGCTATACTGGCTGTAACAAGTATTTTTTCAGTAATCCGTCCCAGCTATCAAACCCTGAGACCTAGCAACTGCCGGTTCATGCAAACATACTACCATAGCTTAGATATTTATGAAGGGCCGGATGTGGCTGTGCCTTTTTGTCACGAGCTGGAATTGGCTCTGTGACACAATCCGGCCCTAGGTGCACATATCTTAAGGTAAATGATGCATAAGCTTAAGCTAAACCATAAACAAATCTAGGATCGGGCTTTGCACGGTTTTAAAACAACGTATCGCCCTTCTGAATCACACCAGAGATTACTCAAGCAATATACGTTAATCATAGATAACTTCGGCAATATACTCACAACAATGGAGACAAAGAGCAAAAATAATTTCAATTTTGATAACAAAACCATAGTATGTGGCTAAAAATTCATGAGGCCTATATAAGTACCACGGCCTGATTAAATTTAGGGACCGGAATATAGATAATGGAACTATAGCAATATATATTTGTCGATCTATTTCGAATTTTTTTCGAAATTTTAAGTATCAAGAAAAGAACTATTGATAACCAAAAAAGTCAAAAAATGGTCAGAAATATGTACGAAATACATAAATATGTCTCGAGGTGAGTAGAAAGGTGCCAAAAAATTTTCCAATTTTTCATATTCAAAAACGAATATTTTCGAGCTGAAGGATTGTTGGAAACACACGAGATTTTAAATCCGGCATTTGCACAGGTTCTTCCAATGTTACAAAAACTTATGACAAACCGTTATATTTTGTAGGTATCTACCTGCCCATGTCACCTACTGGAGCCGGACGTAACTGTCATTTTAAGATGGACATACTATAATATAAAAGTTGTATTTTAAAAGTTTATATTAAAAATTGTATATATATCATGAATTGACCAATCGTCGGCTAATCTATATTTCGCGACAGTCTCAGCGCAGCATCTATATATATATTACTCCAGGGGTAGGGTGCTTCATCGCGAAAAACATGCACGAATTCAGGATAAGATAGAAGTGTGAAATTCTCGTGCAGTGGGTAAAAAATTTTTGGCTGCAGCAAGTTCATAACTAAGTTTGAATTTCCGAGAAAAGGAAGAAAATAACAATGTTGTGACTGTTTTAGATTATCCATAAGTGATGTTCCTTTAATGCATTTTCCAATAGTCCTGCTCGCGGTGTTACCAACTCCATACCGAATTACTACTTGAGTTAAAATCTTAGTTACGTTATGCCGGATAATTTGACACTGAGCAGTGGTAAACGTAAAATTATACTAAGCCATAAAGAAATTCATGAGCGTGCTTTGCATGTTAAGAAAACAACCTATCACCCTGCTGAATCTGGCCGTTAAACCAGAGATAACTCCGACAATATAACTACAACAATGGATTTAGACATAAAAGTAAAAATTCCAATTTTGGTTTCACATTTTTATTGATGCTTCACAAGTTTCAGATGGAAACTAAAACAATAGCTATATTAACACTAGGCGACGCATAACTTGGTACGTTTTCACTCGAAAATTTCTACGCACAAGAGTTTGTTAACATTCGTAGTTCTATCTGGTTTCATTTATTAAGTTTTCTTTGCTGTTCATTAATCACTAGTGTTCGAAACTGCAAAAACTAATTAGATTAAAAGTAATACTCTAGAAATCGATATATCATTTATGCTTGCAGAAACAGTTGCGTCAAGATAATAGTTCTTACCAATGTAAACCCTCAAGCAAACATGTCGCCCATTTGATACATGCTTAAAAGCTAGTTTCCTTGCCCGATCTAAACGGAAAATATAGATAATTCTGTATCTATAACTTACATTGTTTCTAAGCCCTATAGTATGACCTCAGCATTAAGATGACAGATGCTCTAAATGGAGAGTATAGTATATTGGCTTCATTGAGTCTTGATAAATTCTAAAAAAGGAGTGATATATAGTAAACTGTTAAACGGAAATAGTCATCAACACGCAATTTTGCTTTAGGATCACATTCGTAATTCCTAATAAGCCTTATTTTTAATAATACTGAGTGTCCTACTATCAAATATCGAAAAGAGCTGAATCATTTTGTGTTGCCAGAAATTTTATACTCCCTAGACATGGTCATATCTCAGCATTTATTTTAGCGGGCTTGGATGTTAACTTTTCGAGAGCACTTATGTGCACTGTTCCGCTTCCTATGCATCTATTTTGTTACTTCTTTCTAACAAGCTACATATAACAGAAGTCTCGTTTTTGATCCAAAGGAGTAATGCGACGAACAGTTTCTTTGATTGTACAGATAATGTATTTTTGTACATTAAAATGTTCCGGAAGAATTTGCCAGTTAAATGTATTACTACATAATTTCTTTTTGTAGTAGAACTGAGAATTTGATTTTAGTGCTCATGCTAGTGGCGATTCTGTGGTACAACTACAGGCAGATATCTAATCTCGGTGAGAAGTTACTTATTGTCTTGAAACTGACCAGCTCTTTTAACGCTCACCAATGATCCATCTTTCAACTCTGGTCTTTAAGCTGATGTACACTTATCTATACATTAACATTCACACGGTGTCGCAAAATCATTTAATTCAACATGTGTAATTAAAAATTTTAACGTTAGAAACTTTTCTAATAAATCCAGTTGTTTTACATTTTATCTTCCAGATACTTTCGAACCCATGTACTTCTCACGACGACTTCTTTTAGATTTTTGTTGCCAACTGTTATAAAATTTAAAAACAAATACTTGAACTTTTAATTTGTTGCTTTTATCCATGGACACTTTCATTGGTATTTAAGTCATCTTGTCGTGATAATTTCACTGGTGCTAAGTATGTTCGTGTAATACAAATACTTGCATACAAAAATAGTTTTAAATCAGTCTCCAGTAAACCACCAAACTTATGAAAATTTTCATTTTTCTATTTTTTCGCACCTAGCACATTAACGTTCGATTTTGAACAGCAAGTACCCAGTCTTGGAGTCTGTAGGAGAAATATTTATAAATGCTTTTGAAGAATTCTTTTTAAAATTTCCATTTAAAAATTTTAACACCAAATCTCTTTAAAAATATTTACTTAGTTGTCTAAATTTGTGTTTCTCAGCTATATATTGACCCCCTTGAAAAGTTCTACTTCGAATGCCCCAAAGTTTCATTACAAAATAAAACTAAATATCTCGGTATCACCGCAGCCGCAGCTTGATATATTTAGCACCAACACAGCTTAGGAATAGCATATCGAAAAATGCTGACATCTGCCATCCATTATTTAGTAATTTTGGGAACCGGTGGGATTTTTAGTTGGCTGTGAAATTTTGCGGGAGATCTCCGGCCGGTCGGCTTGCCGGTGAGTCGGTAAAACGACCAGCCCAAAAAACCACCGGTCTGCGGCTTTTCCGGCTTGTGTGCAACATTACACCGGCGGACCTCTTCAAGATTAATATTGAAAAATTTTTTATGTGATATTTTTCCAAAATCTCAAATTTTCAGTGTACATTATGCACAGAATTGCATTAATTTACTACACAGTTACGTGTAAAACCACGATGCTTATTACGCTGCAGTTCTTATTATATTATAACAATAAATACTTAATATGCCAAGCAGCCTCAAATCCAGCTTACATTTTAGAACTAAGCCTATAGCGACCACAGCTACCTGGCACCCCCTAATGCTTACGGAATAAGCGTAAAAGCAGATATTGTTCTACGCAACCTTATTTACATTTTTGTTGCATAAAAGTGGTTGACATCTTTTCGTTTGATGAGGCTAACTTAAATTTTTCGATTTCTAGGAACCTGAGGCACATACAGCAAGCAGAACGGACCATACACCTAACATTTTTAAATTTTGTTTTAAATATTCTGAAGTTGGTAGTCATTCGATTCGAATTACAGATATTGAATAGTGTGAAAATAAGATTGATCAAAGGAGCCGTTCAACAGATACAGAAAAAAGAATTAAGTTACTATAAAACGTTGTAAGTTTAGAACACACTGAAATAACAATATATCCCCGAGCTAAACGCCAAAAGTTTGTTACTGGTTATTAATTTATCAATGTAACAATTACACATGTAATTTCGTGACAGACAGCAGCAATAGCAGCAATAGCAGAAGCATACAATTTTCATAAATAGATAGTCAATATTGAACATATGAATGTATGTTATCAGTTTATTTAACAAAGTGTCCTCGCATTTTGCAGGTTTCACTGAAAAAATGGGCCCTGATTGGGCTGAGGGGGAAAAATCAGAGAATGGGCCCACCATCTTTTCAGTATAGCCCCCATAGTCTCTGAACCCCCAATCATCTCTTACCTTCAAAAGCGATCTCTTCGAGATTAGTGTCGCCCCTTTTCAGGTATAACCTCCTGATTATGCTAAATTATTGTTCTTTTTATTTGCATTTTTTGGGGTATAGAGGCTTTTTTGGCAATTCTTTTTCCTAAAGCCCCGCTTAAGATAGTCACCTTCTCCTAAGTTTTTCCTGCTCTTTCCAATGGAAAAGGTTTCAGGGCTCTTCAAGGGAGTTCAGGAGAGGGGCCCAATTTCAGGGGTCGGATTTTTTTTAGAAATATGGATTTTGGTTTTTTTTGACCTTTTTGGACATTACTTTGGATTGGATTGACCGATTGGGCTCAAATTTGGATAAGATATGATGTACAAAATGCAATGGGT